>WNWK01035013.1:0-20068 GCA_009830355.1 Cherax destructor | reverse complement strand
ATAGAGGTTGTGTTTTTTTTAAGGGTTTTGGGGATCCCGTTAGTATCTGAATATGTTTCTAATTCATTAAGCCAGTCAATGTTCGCTAGCTGATATAAAATTATTAACACTGACTCATTATGTAGTCTGAAGGTAACTTTTGCAATTTCTTGGGGCAAAATGCCTAGGTTAGTTATGAAAAAGGTGGGGTAGGGTCTGTGGTGTTTTCTGTGATTATGCCTCATTTTAGAGGGGATATAGTGTTACCTTTTTTTTTATTAAAAATGCGTTTTTAAAAGGGGGTGGAAAAAAAAAAACTTTCATCATCATTCACCCATCACTGCTTCCCAAAGGGGGGCCCCAACTCGTTATAAAACGCAACATTTACCCCCTTTGAGGCCCCACTGTATTCCATCCAGAACTGTGGGCCGCCGGTTTTCCCCTAAACCCCTTCATAAATGACTTTGTAAATCCCAGCACCAAGTTTAAAAACCATATCCTCCATTCACCCTTCAAATACGCCACACATGCTTGTAAATCCACCCCCGACAAAAAATTTTCCCCCCCCTCCAACCTTTTTGGCACCCCACGTTCCCTCCACACAGATTTATACACTCTAAATTCCCCTTTCCATCTTCTAATGTAAAACCCCCCTAAAAACCCCTCCTCAGCTCTCTGGAAAATTTTTTTAACCCCACCCCCCTAATTTCCAAACCCCAATTTCTGATTAATTACCCCACACATTGACCCAGACATGACACCCACCCCCACCCTTTCCCTGGCAACATTTATCACCCATTTCCCCACCCAAAGGGTTGGAAATTTTTCCCTACATTCCCCTCTTTACTTTCCCGGACAAGGTTTTTTGTCCCACGACTAGTGCTCCACTCACCCTTTTCCCCCCATCAATTCTATGATTCACCCCATCCTATATGAGAGGTTTTCACAAAGCAGAAGTGATGCAGGAGGAAAGAGTATATGGAGAGAAAAGAGAGGTTAAAAGATGGTGAAGCAATGAAAAAGAGAGCAGATGAGAGAGTGGGTGAGATGTTATCAGCAAATCTTTGGTTGAAAATAAGAAAAGTTTTGGAATGAGATTAATAGTTGAGAAGCCTAGAGAACAAATGGATTTGACAGTTAAAAATAGGAGAGGAGAGTTATTAAACGGAGAGTTAGAGGTATCGGGAAGATGGAGAGAATATTTTGAGGATTTGTTAAATGTTGATGAAGACAGGAAGCCGTGATTTCGGTGTAGAAGGCAAGGATGAATAACATCTTGTAGGAGTGTGGAAGAGCCAGTCAGGGGTGTAGGGGAAGTCTCGTGAGGCAGTGGTAGAATGAAAGGTAAGGCAGCTGGGATTGATGGGATAAAGATAGAAATGTTAAAAGCAGGTGGGGATATAATTTGGAGTGGTTGCGCAATATTTAATAAATGTATGGAAGAGGGTAAGGCAACCAGGATTGGCAGAGAGCTGCATTGTCCTTTGATAAAGTGCAAAGGGAAAAAAGAGAGGCAAAATTATAGGGGAATAAGTCCGTTGAGTGTACCTGGTAAAGTGTAGGGGGGGGGGGGGGGGGGGGGGGGGGGGGGGGGGGGGGGGGGGGGGGGGGGGGGGGGGGAAAAAAAAAAAAAAAAAAAAAAAAAAAAAAAAAAAAAAAAAAAAAAAAAAAAAAAAAAAAAAAAATGGAATAGGAGGAGTTACTGAAAGCAGTGAAGAGTCTTTATGAGGATAGTGAGGCCTCAGGTTAGAGTGTGTAGGAGGGAAGGGACATTTCAGTAAAAGGGCCTTAGACAAGGATGTGATGTCACCGTGGTTGTTCATATATTTATAGATGGGGCTGTAAGAGAAGTGAATGCGAGGGTCTTGGCAAGAGGTGTTGGGCTAAAAGATAAAGAAGCAAATACAAAGTGGAGTTGTCCAGTTGCTTTTGCTGATGACACTGTGCTTTTGGAGATTCTGAAGAGAAGCTGCAGAGGTTGGTGGATGAATTTGGTAGGGTGTAAAAGAAGAAAATTGAAAGTGAATATAGGAAAGAGTAAGGTGATGAGGATAACAAAAAGAATAGGTGACGAAAGATTGGATATCAGATTGGAGGGAGAGAGAGTATGGAGGAGGTGAATGTATTCAGATATTTGGGAGTGGACATGTCGGCGGATGGGTCTATGAAGGATGAGGTGAATCATAGAATTGATGAGGGAAAAGGGTGAGTGGAGCACTGGAGTCTGTGGAGACAAAGAACCTTGCCATGGAAGAAAGAGGAAATGTATGAGAGTATAGTTATACCAACGCCTTATATGGGTGTGAAGCATGGGTGATGAATGTTGCAACGAGGAGAAGGCTGGAGGCAGGAGATGTCAGCTGAGGTCAATGTGTGGTGTGAATATAATGCAGAGAATTGGAGTTGGAAATTAGAGGAGGTGGATTACCAAAACGATTGTTCAGAGAGCTGGAGGAGGGGTTGTTGAGGTGGTTTGGACATGTAGAGAGAATGGAACGAGACAGAGTGACTTCGAGAGTGTATAAATCTGTAGGGAGGGAAGGGGTAGGGGTCCCCAGGAAAGGTTGGAGGAGGGAAAGGGTTTTGGTGGGAGGTTGGACCCCCCAGAAATGTGTGAGGGGATTTGATAGGTGAATGGAGGCGGTGGTTTTAACACTTGACGGCTGTTGGAGGTGAAAAAAGATTATCATTTCATAAGAAAAAAATTTTTTTTTTAAAAATTTTTGGACCCTGAAACGAGTTGGGGGAGGTCGGCCCTGAAAGGGTTAATGGAATGTGCCTTGAGCAGATCTGAACCACAGTTCTTTTTTTTACAAATGTTGACCGGTTTTTTTAATATTTTCCCCGTTGTTTTTTTTAGGACATGGTTGATTTGCCATTGTTGGTTTTTTTTAAACCCCTTTGGGTCCAAGGATCTTATTTTTTTCCGGGTCCAATTTAAAAAAAAAAAAAAATTCTTATGAAATGATATTTTTTTTTCTAAATTAAAAAAAAAATACTTTTTTGGAAAATATTGAGATAAAGGTTAATTTTGGAAAAAAATTAGCAAATGGTGATTTCCGGTTGGCTGGAAATTTTTTTTTCTTTCGAATTTTTTTTTATGTTTTTAAATTTTTTTTTTTAAATAATTTTTTGGCCTGTGAGACCAATATAAGTACTGTTTTCAAATATTCACTCAAAATTTTTTCAATAATGACATAAAGTTTGTTATCACTATTTTTTTGCAAAACTATTTAGTTTCAATAAAAATATTGTTTATTTATTGTTGAACTAAAAATAAATAGTCACTGGATTTTTTAGAAGTTCTGCGCCTGTGGAAGTCTCTGAAACATGGTTCCATCACAGTGGTGTTTTATTCCACACATAAAACGAGCCTCGTTGTTGGGGGGTTTTTTGTATGTGCACAGAAAAAACACCACTTCTGAGCCTTTTTCTTGCAAGAGTGCAGGCAGTTTTGTTAGGAAGTGTCACCGGCCTCAGAGAGGGTAGGGATAGCTCGGTGTTGGGCGGGTTTCTATTGCAGGTGTTGTTCCTTGATATTCAAATATTATTTGTCTGAAGACAGACAAACAAAATTGCCATATGGTGGTTTATTTGTGGTCTTCAACTTTTAAATATTATAAGCATTGAGCATGGTAATTTTCAGAATGTAAAAAAAGAGTTTTATGTACCACTTGTAACTCTTGGGGCCCAATCACAAACCCAATCTATGCCCATTTTCCACTAGCAATATTGAGGTGTGTATCCGCTGGGTTTTAGAATGGGTTCATTGATGGGTGAATTGATGACAACAGTGTGACATCTCGTTTGTCATGCCACCGAAATGCCATGATGTCATTGGCAAACGCCTGCACCTCACCTCTACGAGTGCCTGCACTGAGCCTAGCATATGCTTACGATTTCCACGCCTGTACCACACATCTGTCAAGTTCACTCCAAAAAATCACTGAGGGAGAGGCTTGTGTACCAGTTATCAGTATATAATATATGCCCTTACCAAGATATGGTTCCATCATTGTTCTAATCACATCACCAGAAATACCCAGTACTTCTGGTATCTTTCAATGTATTATTTCAGTGTACAAATAATATCCAATACAAGACCACTGTAGCAATCACAAAGCACAAACAACTTTATACCAAAGCATTTCCTCTTGCTTGGTATATACTGCTTGAACGACAGTCTACCTTTGAACAGAATCAGTGACTCTCAATAACAAGCTTCCTGAAGGGATAAAAATGCATATTGAATTTCTCTTTCAGATACAGAAACACATTCCTAATCTTATATAACCTGTCGTTTCTGTCAGGCCTGGTTTTGTCTGAGAAGTGGAGCATACGTAAAGTAGCACAAATCGATTCATTGTATTATATCACTGAAACCTGGTGTTGCAATCAGGCGGTCTTCGACCACTATGATTTGACACGGTGCTTATACACATGTGGCATAAGCACTATTGTGGCAAAAAAAGATACATCTCAGCCACAGTTGCCTCTTTCCACCTGTTGAGGCGTGATGTTGGTGAACGTATTGTTTGCCATGGTGTACTCGTAGTATCTGTTGCTTTCCTGACAATAATTTCCATCAGGGATCGTGAAAAATAACTCTAAACATTCCAGTTCAGTGGCATTGTTCCCAAGTGGACAAGATGGGCGTATTCCACTTTGACTTTCATCAAACTGATGGGGATTGGGAATAAAATTGTCAGCTTCCTGCCAATTCCAGGTGCGGTTTGCTGGTGGGTCTGGATATTTACAGGTGGTTGTGGGGGTTGTGGAGGTTTGGCTGTGGGGGTTGGTGGGTGGGGTGAGGATGGTCTTTGCTGTAGCTGAGCTGACTCAGTGGCGTCGGTGCCAGCATGGTCCACTGCTGGTGCCGCGTGCCTGGCACCACCACCACTACCAGATGCTTGCACCTTTCTTTCCAATTGCAACACTGTCATCATCATTTTCACTATCACTTCCTGTTGTACGCCACGGGATGTACTGAGATGTACTTCCTTGGAACAGCATATGACTACCATAGGCATATACTGTCGATATTCTGACGCTTCACTGGAGAATATCTGCTCCACTCTCGCTACTGGAACTGTTTTGAAGAGCTTGGAGTTCATATTCACTATCACTATCATCACCATTGCTCACATCAGAGTCCGGGATATGAGTAAATAGCAGTTTCCTCTTTCGTTCTGGTACAATTGAGCGTGAACAAGATGCCACAGCCTGGAGGTGGACGGCTGAGGGTCGTCTGAGTTTTCCTCAATATTACCGGTATTATGGTCATTAGTTTGGTCACAACCTCCTCAAAACCTTGAAACTCATCATCACTGACACTCCCATCGGTGTTAAAACTGTCACTGGGGAACGAAAGTGTTCCAATTTGCCGAGGAGTGAGGAGTTTCTTACCGCGAGGCATGGTGAACAAGGTGTACTAACATGGCGTTCCCACAATGCACCACTGGGTCCCGATTTTTTCCTACTGCACACTGACCACGCAGACCCATTCTCTCACCACTATGCCTACTAGCCATTTCGCGCTTAATTTGAAGGCGCTAGAATTTGTGTAATAGTACGTGGAAAACACCAGCACGTAAGCCGTACTAGTACGACCGAAACCCCGAAAGGGTTAAAATTGAATTTTGTGAAGAGACCTTCATGACTGATCACATTTTGCTGGTCAGGAGCTCTGTGCATATAGTGTATGTCTGTACCTCTATTATGTTGTGATCTGAGTGTATTTGACACAAACTCACCAAAACTGAACAGTTGAAACTTGGATCATTGTCACCTAGACTAACGAATTGTGATTTCTGCTTAACATGCAGATAGTATTGTCAGAATTTAGTGTAAACCTTTGGGGTGTGGTGGAACGGGAGAGCCACAGCATGAATGTACATCTGACAGTGGTATATGTTTTGAAGAATTGAGACACTTATGCAATATATGGGAATCTTTATTGAAGAAATGTTTCACCACACAGTGGCTTCATCAGTCTAATACAAAGCAGGAAGGTATAAGGAGAGTTGGAGTTCGAGTACAGTGAGCCCCCGGTTCTCGCGGCAATCCGTCAGAGAGGGCCCGTCGACCACCGGTTTGGTCGAACTCCGATTCTATTTTCCCCATAAGAAATAATGGAAATAAAATTAATCCGTCCCAGACATCCAAAAGTATTAAAATAAAATATTTTTAGAACTTTTTGACATTAAATTAAACACAATTTTATAACAAAATTATAAATAAATAGTACAATAACATGTCACTTACTTTTATTGAAGAGTTGTTGATGTGTGGAGGACGGGAGGAGGAGAAGGTGGAGTAGTATGCTAGTGTTTGGAAGGGAATCCTTCCATTAACACTGCAGGTAACAAGTTCTTTTCTGGGGTTACTTCCCTTTTTCTTTTAATGCCACTAGGACCAGCTTGAGAGTCACTGGACCCTCTCTAACAAAAATCTGTCCAGGGAGCTCTGTGTCTGCGGTTCTTTAAAATGTCCTTAAAATGTAACAAGACATTGTCATTAAACATGTCGCATACACGGCGTGCAACATCTTGGTTAGGGTGATAATCATCCATGAAGCCTTGCACATCAGCCCATTTGTCACAGATCTCCTAATCCTTGAAGAAGGCACATTCTTCCATCTCGGTTCCACCTCCTCCTCCTCTGGACCATTTTCCTGACCTGTGGTCTCTTGTTGCAGTTGCTGTTGAAGCTCTTGCAGATCTTCAGTGGTTAACTCTTCATTGTGCTCCTCCACCAACTCTTCCACATCCTGGGTACAAACACCCAACCCCATGGACTTGCCCAGTTCCACAATTTCTTCCACAACAGGCTCAGGCTCAGGGTTCTGAGGCTCAGCCCCAAAACCTTCAAAATCTAGGACACAGTCTGGCCACAATTTTCTCAGGCAGAGTTCAAAGTCCTGGTAGTCACTCCCTCCCAAGCCTTACCTATAAGCTTTACACAATGCAGGATATGAAATGCTCTTTCCAAAAGTCTTTTAGTGTCATATCCATGTCTGTGGTCACATCAAAGCACTTTTGAAACATTGCTTTGGTGTAGAGTTTTTTAAAGTTGCAAATGACCTTCTGGTCCATGGGCTGGAGGAGAGAGTGGTATTAGGGGGCAAGAACTTCACTTTGATGAACTCACAGCCCTGCACAATTTGCTCTGCCAAGTCTGGAGGATGACCAGGAGCATTGTCCATTATCAGGAGACACTTAAGTGGTAAATTATTTTCCTCGAGATATTTCTTCACACTGGGGCCAAACACGTTTTGAACCATTCAAGGAAAATTTCCCTAGTGACCCATGCCTTACTGTTAGACTTCCACATCACACACAAATTAGACTTTTGATACCACATCTGCCAAACACTGGGATTTTCAGAATGATACACCAGTAAAGGCTTCACTTTGCAATCACCACTGGCATTAGCACACATCATGAGAGTGAGCCTGTCTTTCATAGGCTTATGTCCTGGCTGTGCCTTTTCCTCCTTTGTAATGTAGGTCCTGTTTGGCATTTTCTTCCAAAACAGGCCTGTTTCGTCAAATTGAACACTTGTTGTGGTTGGAATTGTTCAGCCTCTATGTACCCTGGAATTCTTGCACATATTTTTCAGCAGCATTTTTGTCAGAACTGGCTGCCTCACCATACCTCACAACACTATGTATGCCACTTCGCTTCTTAAATCTGTCAAACCAGCCTTTGCTGGCTTTAAATTCGTTCACTTCATCACTCGTTGCAGGCATTTTCTTGACGAGATCATCATGCAACTGCCTCCCTTTTTCACATATTATTGCCAGCGTAACACTATCTCCTGCTAACTGTTTCTCGTTGATCCACACCAACAACAAAGTTTCCACTTGTTCCAGCACTTGAGATCTCTGTTTTGTGACCATACTTGCACCTTTCACAACAACAGCATCCTTGATTTCCTTCTCTTGGCCAAAATGGAAGAGATGGTGGAATGGGATTTGCCATAGAGCCTGGCCAGCTCAGTGACACGCACTCCACTTTCATATTTTGCTATCATCTCCTTCTTCAATTCTACCATATTTCTGACATTCTTTACCACAGGCTTGGCACTAGGAGCTTTCTTGGGGCCCATGGTGGCTTATTTAGCAGTTGCAAGCACTAAAAACACTGGAATAATGACAATATATATGGTATGAATGCGTGGGTGGTGCGTGGGTAGTGTTCGCTCGCTTGTAAACAATAACACACTGAGTGCCTGGGCGCCCAGCTGGGCACGGCCACATGCGTATCGTTCGGGACGGATAGCCGACTCGTCGAACTCCGAGTGGCCGCCTAATACCGAGTCAAAAATATTGTAAAAATCCCCGTCGAACACCGATTTGGCCGAGCACCGACGCCATCGAACACCAGGGGTTCACTGTAATCAGTCCCTCAGCCTGGAATTGATTCCAGGCTGAGGGACTGATTACCTCAAACTCCAACTCTCCTTATACCTTCCTGCTTTGTATTGGACTGATGAAGTCACTGTATGGTGAAACATTTCTTCAATAAAGATTCCCATATGTTGCATAAGTGTCTCAATTTGTCAACTTGTTAATTTTCAAAACCATTTATCACATATACAGTGGATCCTCGGCTTTCATTGATAATTCTTTCCAGAATGCTGTTCAAGTGCCATTACCGAACGAATTTGTTCCCATAAGGACGAATGTAAATTAGATTAGTAGTTTCAGACCCCCAAAAATACACTTACAAAAGCTCTTACAAAAATACACTTACAAAAGCTCTTACAAAAATACACTTACAAAAGCACTTACAAAAAATACACTTGCATAATTGTTCGAGTTTGGAGCTGTACGAAAACTGAGGGTCCACTGTATATGTTTTGTACCCCTCTACCAGTGCTGTGTGTGTTGTACCTCTCTACCAGTGGTACATATGTATTGTACATCTTTCATTTGTATATATGTTGTACTTCTCCTCCAGTTGTATACATGGCTGGAAGACTGCCGTAGTAGTGAGCAGTGACCCGTGCCAGAGCTCAGAGGTGCTGGTGGAGTCCCGCCTCAGGCACCTTGTCTTCACTGCTGAGACTCACAACTTTCCCACTGGTGTAGCTCCCTTCAGGTGAGTTATTATAACTAACCATACTAACTCTAATGACTGTAATAAACATCCTCTTAACTGTCAAAACGGTTTACCCTTCTTTTAACCTTCACAGTTGCCGTCTTGTTGAAACAGCCTTTGTACACAACTTTTCTAACATGAATCTTAGTCCTATCTTTGTCTCTGTAGATGCCTTCCTTGCTTAGTACTTCAGAACACTTGTGACTTCATCTCGTCTTTATCTCCACTCCTTATGTCTTCTCCTTTAGTATATTTTCATGGCCTTTCCTTTCTTCTGCCTCTGTGGGTTCTGTCCTGTGAGTCCCCCTCTAACCCTGGGTTTATGTTCTACCATCGTGGCTCATTAACTCTCCTGCAGTCCTCCTTTCTATTATTTTTTCTTTGACTACTACTATACTAATACCACTACTACCTCTGCTGCTTTGCTAACACTCCGACTGCTGTGTCACTACCACTACTCACTTATTACCACTTCTACCACTGACTGTTCTACTACCATTACACCAGTGTGTGACACCAATGTGTGCGACACCAGTGTATGCGACACCAGTGTGTGCGACACCAGTGTGTGCCACACCGGGGTGTGCCGCACCGGGGTGTGCCGCACCGGGGTGTGCCGCTCCAAGGTGTGCCACTCCAAGGTGTGCCGCTCCAAGGTGTGCCACACTGGGGTGTGCCACACCAGTAACTAGCATCATCATAAGGCCTTGGTACGTACAGAGAATTTCTTGTAGCTGTTAAGTTGTATTTAACTCCTGGATATGACTGAGCTTCAACTACAGTAGTAGGTCCCACCCATCACTGATGATACCTTCAACTGCTGCATCTCATCTAACCAGCATAGAAAGACCATGACTAAGGTAGTGAATACCTTCATTGCTGAGGAGCTGATAACCTCTGTTACTGTCTCCGCTTAACCCAACTGCTAAAGCTAGTTGTTAGTGAAATATATTAAGGATAAAGAATTCCAGGTGTTGTCCACCCGTCTAATTCAGGTGTTGTCCACCCGTCTAATTCAGGTGTTGTCCACCCGTCTAATTCAGGTGTTGTCCACCCGTCTAATTCAGGTGTTGTCCACCCGTCTAATTCAGGTGTTGTCCACCCGTCTAATTCAGGTGTTGTCCACCCGTCTAATTCAGGTGTTGTCCACCCGTCTAATTCAGGTGTTGTCCACCCGTCTAATTCAGGTGTTGTCCACCCGTCTAATTCAGGTGTTGTCCACGTCAATTCAGATGTTGTCCACCCGTCTAATTCAGGTGTTGTCCACCCGTCTAATTCAGGTGTTGTCCACCCGTCTAATTCAGGTGTTGTCCACCCGTCTAATTCAGGTGTTGTCACCGTCATCAGGTGTTGTCCACCGTCTAATTCAGGTGTTGTCCACCCGTCTAATTCAGGTGTTGTCCACCCGTCTAATTCAGGTGTTGTCCACCCGTCTAATTCAGGTGTTGTCCACCCGTCTAATTCAGGTGTTGTCCACCCGTCTAATTCAGGTGTTGTCCACCCGTCTAATTCAGGTGTTGTCCACCCGTCTAATTCAGGTGTTGTCCAGTATAGGGCCCCTGCTCAGACAAGATGGATCTTGCACAGATGACAACAAAGAAATAAGTGAGATACTGAAATCTCAATATGACTCTGTGCTCAGCGAGCCACTAATCCGTCTAAAGATAGAAAATCCAAACAATTTTTTCATGAATGAGCCTCAAAACCCTGCCAATGTATGCCAAATTTCTGACATAACCGTAACTCCTCTAGACTTTGAGAAAGCCATCGACGACATGCCCATGCACTCAGCCCCAGGCCCTGACTCGTGGAACTCTGTGTTCATTAAGAACTGCAAGAAACCCCTCTCACAGGCCCAAAGTATGCTATGGAGAAGGAACCTAGACACAGGCGAGATTCCACAGTCACTAAAAACAACGGATATAGCCCCACTCCATAAAGGTGGCAGCAAAGCAGTAGCTAAGAACTATCGACCAATAGCCTTAACGTCCCATATCATAAAAATCTTTGAAAGAGTTCTAAGAAGCAGGATAGCAAACCACCTGGACTCACAGAAATTGCACAACCCAAGGCAACATGGTTTCAGAGCAGGTTGCTCCTGCCTCTCGCAACTGCTAGACCACTATGATATGGTCTTAGATGCTCTGGAAAACAAACAGAATGCAGATGTAGTATACACAGATTTTGCAAAAGCCTTTGACAAGTGCGATCATGGTGTAATAGCACACAAAATGCATGCTAAAGGGATAACTGGCAAAGTAGGCAGATGGATCTTCAACTTCCTAACCAATCGAACACAAAGAGTAGTGGTAAACAGAGTTAAATTGGATGCTGCCATAGTGAAGAGCTCTGTCCCGCAAGGCACAGTACTCGCACCTATCCTGTTCCTCATTCTCATATCAGACATAGACAGAGATGTAAACCATAGCACTGTATCATCCTTTGCAGATGATACTAGGATCTGCCTGAGAGTGTCATCCATTGAGGACACAGAAAATCTCCAAGAAGATATCAACCAAGTTTTCCAATGTTCAATGAAGACAAATTCTAACTACTCCATTATGGAAAACTGGAGGAAATAATAGCTAAGACTGAGTATATTACAAACTCTAATCACACAATAGAGCGGAAAAGTAATGTGAAGGACCTGGGTGTGGTAATGTCCGAAGACCTCACCTTCAAGGACCACAACAATGCCACTATCACATCTGCGAGGAAACTGATAGGATGGATAATGAGAACATTCAAGACAAGAGATGCTAAGCCAGTGATGATCCTTTTTAAATCACTTGTACTCTCTAGGCTAGAATACTGCTGTACATTAACATCCCTATTCAAGGCAGGTGAAATCGCAGATCTAGAGAATGTACAGAGAACCTTTACTGCACGTATAAGTTCCATCAAACACCTTAACTACTGGGAACGCCTGGAAGCACTAAACTTATATTCACTTGAGCGCAGGAGAGAGAGATACATCACCTGGAAGATTCTGGAGGGACTGGTCCCTAATATGCACACAGAAATCACTCCATTCGAAAGCAAAAGACTTGGCAGATGGTGCAACATACCCCCAGTGAAAAGTAGGGGTGCCACTGGTACACTTAGAGAAAACACAATAAGTGTCTGGGCCCAAGACTGTTCAACAGCCTCCCACCAACCATACGGGGCATTACCAGTAGACCTCTGGTTGTCTTCAAGAGGGAGCTGGACAGATACCTAAAGTCAGTGCCGGATCAGCTGGGCTGTGGTTCGTATGTTGGACTGCATGAAGCCAGCAGTAACAGCCTTGTTGATCAGGCCCTGATTCACCGGGAGGCCTGGTCAAAGACCGGGCCGCGGGGACGTCGATCCCCGGAATGCCCTCCAGGTAGACTCCAGGTACCACTAATATTAAGGCAGGTGATCCAGGTACTTACCTTGCCTTGTTCTCTTCCTCACTGATGATTCTGCTGCTGTAAATTTGTATGCCATGCCCTGCTCTGCCCTGCTCTGCCCTGCCTTTACTAATGAAATAATGTTGTCAGTGGTGCGACGACTGGAACTGGAGGACGTATCCGTGACGTGCAGGCAGTGGGTCGTGGTGGTCATGTTGTAGCTGGTACTGCTGGCTACTGCTTTGGTATCCTACACATACATGGTAAGTTTATCAGTGGGTCGTGGTGGTCATGTTGTAGATGGTACTGCTGGCTACTGCTTTGGTAACCTACACATACATGGTAAGTTCATCAGTGGGTCGTGGTGGTCATGTTGTAGCTGGTACTGCTGGCTACTGCTTTGGTAACCTACACATACATGGTAAGTTCATCAGTGGGTCGTGGTGGTCATGTTGTAGATGGTGCTGCTGGCTACTGCTGTGGTAACCTTCCATCGATGGTGGGTAACTTTACCATGGTGGAAGGTTTGAGTGGGTTTGCCTGTCTAAAAAAAAAAAACCCTCCTCCCCTCCCTTTGGTTTATATAGCGAGGATTTTTCTCCATTCCACCATTCCGGAGCGCCATTGGGTGCTGGTAAGGACCTGAAGCACAACTCGAGGGGGTATCTAAGCACACCCAGGGGTGCCAGTTCTCTGTAGCCAGGGTAATGCATTGGATGCTCCAACCTCCAAGGGGTCTGGGTGGTTCTCAGGGTTCTTAAGGGTATGAAAAGTGTGATGAGGTATTCACATAAGTCTAGGGAGAGCTGGTCTTCTGTCTCAAACCAGGATGGTGCACTAGATGCTCTCTGAAGAAAAAGTCAGACACTCCCTCCCAGAAGCTGTAAAATGGGCGCTTCAGTGGATCTGGTTCCTAGGCCTCTAAAGTAATCCCTTCCTCTGAGAAAGAGGGGCTGCTCTCTGGAGGGCCTGCCCCTTCTTGAACCATTTTTGGGTTTTAGACAAGTCACTTTGCAGGGTGCATATTCTGCCAAGGGCTGAAGGTGAAGCAGTCACTGGTTATAGTATTTCTACTGTAGACATTGAAGGAGGGTGGGTTACTAGCCTTTCTTTGGCCTAATGTATTCTATCATGCAATGGAACTATCAGGGTATTAGGCCTTGTGTTGAAAACAATCATGCCCTCATCTGAAACTATGGTCTGTTAGTTCAAAGTTCTCAGCAGGCAAAACTTGGAACAAAAGAGTTGTCACTGGATTCCAGGTTTATTTCTTATGCCTCTGCACCACCCACCTGGTGCTGTTGCAAAGGGAGGTGTGAGTATCCTGGTTCAATGCTGATGTCCATCACAGTGAAATTTGACTGCTCTCTATCCAGCATGCTGTGGTTATGCCAGTGAAGCTGCAGGAGGACCTCAGTATGCTCCATGTAAACCATACCATAGGCGAGGGTTGAACTTGTGGCAAGCAAGTTGTAAAACTCCAGGCCAGGGTGTAAGCCACAGGAGTTCAATTCCTGCCTGTGGTATGGTTTGTTTGCAATCATGTCATTGTGATTTCGTGAATCATGCTTCATGTATTTTACTCAAGACTGGGTTTTAGACCACTCTGCTCTAGCTACCCTAATCTGCGAGCTACCATACCCATTCAGCTTGGGTGACTTCAATGCCCAATACCATGTGCAGGACAAGGGATGCCTGTGCCTAACAGGAAAGGTTTCTTTGTTGACTCTTTTGGATGTTGGCATCCTGAATGATGGGTCTCTGACCTATCATTATGTTCATACAAACGTTTTTTCAAGCTGATCTCTTAGTTCCAGTTCTTTGTATTTAGATTTCCAATGGTCTCTTCTTCCAGATTTACATGGTAGTGCTTATTTTCCTCTACTTGAGTCGATAGAAACTTCCCCTCCATTCTTCCCTCCTGAACACTGGATTGGTGTGTGTCTGAGGTTTTGGCACAGATTTCTCATGTCCTTGATGATTTTTACCACGTACTGGAGATCTTATGACCATTTTGTTAGTGTATTTCTTGGGGTAGTGGAAGCTAACAATCATAGGTCTGATGGCTTGGGTGCCCTTCTGTCAGTTCCTTGACAAAATAAGTGCTGTGAAGCACTGCTAGATTGTGTGTATGGCTTATCATCACCTCAGGAAAATCTGTTCATTGGTTAATAAGCTGATATACTGGCAGTTGTTGGCCATCAAAAGGAAAGTACAGTGGACCCCCGGTTTTCGTAATTAATTCGTTCCACAATGCTGTTCAAATGCCGTTACCAAACGAATTTGTTCCCATAAGGAATAATGTAAATTAGATTATCCTTTTAGACCCCCAAAAATACACTTACAAAAGCACTTACAAAAATACACTTAGATAATTGTTCGAGTTTGGAGAATTACGAACACCGGGGGTTCACTGTTTTCAGAAATGCTCAGCATATGTTCTGAGTCCATTGTGTGGAGGAACGAATATAGTGTAAGATCAGAAAAGATGTCTGAAGTAATTTCAGAGCCTACTGCCCAGCCTTCTCCATCTTGGACAGGTGGTGGATGACCCTTCAGAGGTGGCCAACACCTGTGCTAAGGGCTTCTTTGTTTATAGTGTCGGGAGATATGTCCTGAGTTCCAGGCCTGGAGACATGAGGAGACTGTCTTCTTGCCAATTGTAGAAGATACAGGGGAGCCTTGTGATTTGATTGGGATGGAAAAATTGTCTTGTCAGCATCGCCTTCCATGACTCCTGGGAAGGATGTGGTCAACTATGACATGTTGAGGGATCTTCCTCCTTCTTAACGCTTTTACTGGATTTAGGTAATTTTATTTGGACTAGTTGGGTACCTTCTTACAGTTGGTGGCAGTCTGTGGTTCTGGTTATTCCAAAGCCAAGACTGGACCCAAGAGATGTGTCACACTTCTCCAAGATATTTCTGGGGAGCTGCATCTACAAGTTAATTGGAGAGGATGTTGATTGTTTGTCTCCTGTGGTATTTGGAGACAAAAGGCTCTGTCTTTGGTGCAGTTTAGCTTCCACAAGTTCCGATCGACGACAGACCACTTGGTTTAGTCAGCAGCTGGCTGGTGACATCTATTAGGGTTTCACCAGCTGCCATCATTAATGGGTGGTCTTGTTTGATCTGGAGAAAGTTTGACATGTCATAAGCTTTCTCCAGAGTCTTCAGGCTCTAGAACTGCAGTGCAGGGTAGTCAGTTCTGGTTTCTCAAAGAGTTTGATAGATCATTCAGAGTAAGGGTTGGTTCATGCTATTGCCCTGTAGGGGGTCCCACATGGTAGTATTTAGATCATCAAATGTTTCAGTGTGACCATGGATGGTGTGGTCAGTGTTATCATTGGTGGTGTGAAGGCTTCTCTGTAGGCAGATGACCTTGCAGTATATTGCAGAATATCTGCTACAAAGGTGGCCTGTCACTGACTTCAGGAGCAGTGGATAGCATCAATAAGTTGGCTGCCTCTAATGGCTACAGGTTTCTACTTGAAAGACAGGCTGTTCATTTTTCCCAGTCAGGAGTTTAACAGCCTGTTTCCCATGTGCTACTCCATTATGCAGCAGGTGACTTTTTGGGGGGATGATCTTTGATTGTTGCCTGAAACTGGCCTCTGATATAAAACAAATTTTCCAGTGGGCCAAAGAAAACTGATGTTCAATGAGATCAAATTCCAGTTACTCTGTGGATCACAGTATAACTCCAATGAAAAGCAGGGATACCTGGAGAGAGTTCCAGGGGTCAATGCCCCTGTGGCCCAGCCTCATGTTGAATCAGAGTCTGATCAACCAGGCTGTTACTGCTGGCCGCACGCAGTCCAACGTATGAACCACAGCCTGGCTGGTCAGGTACTGACTTTAGGTGCCTGTCCAGTGCCTGCTTGAAGACAGCCAGGGGTCTATTGGTAATCCCCCTGATGTATGCTGGGAGGCAGTTGAACAGTCTTGGGCCCCTGACACATATTGTGTTGTCTCTCAACGTGCTAGTGGCAGCCCTGCTTTTCATTGGGGGATGTTACATCACCTGCCGAGTCTATTGCTTTTGTAGGGAGTGACTCTGGTGTATACTGAGAGTAAACAATAATTGTCAGGAACCAAACATTATTCAACAGCTTCCCATTATATATAGAGGGATTGGAAACAGAACACTTCTTGTCTTCAAATGGGAAGTGGATAGGTTCCTAAAATCAGTTATTGACCAGCCAGGCTGTGGTTCATACATTGGATTACGTGCTGCCAGCAGTAACAGCCAGGTGGATCAGGCCCTGACCCACTGAGAGGCTGGGTCTAGGAAAGGGCCTTTGGGGCGTTGACCCCCTGTACAATCTCCGGGTAGATAGATGTACACATGATAGTATGTCAGTACATAGTGTGGTTAGCAAAACAAGGTACATATCAGTAGTGTACCTAGCATCACTGGTGTAGACAATGTTAGTAGTGTACCTAGCATCACTGGTGTAGACAATGTTAGTAGTGTACCTAGCATCACTGGTGTAGACAATGTTAGTAGTGTACCCAGCATCACTGGTGTAGACAATGTTAGTAGTGTACCCAGCATCACTGGTGTAGACAATGTTAGTAGTGTACCCAGCATCACTGGTATAGACAATGTTAGTAGTGTACCCACACACGATACTGTGTAGTGAGCAATGTGGAAATGTAGTAGTGTACCCAGCATCACTGGTGTAGACAATGTTAGTAGTGTACCCAGCATCACTGGTGTAAACAATGTTAGTAGTGTACCCAGCATCACTGGTGTAGACAATGTTAGTAGTGTACCCAGCATCACTGGTGTAGACAATGTTAGTAGTGTACCCAGCATCACTGGTGTAGACAATGTTAGTAGTGTACCCAGCATCACTGGTGTAGACAATGTTAGTAGTGTACCCAGCATCACTGGTGTACACAATGTTAGTAGCGTACCCAGCATCACTGGTGTACACAATGTTAGTAGTGTACCCAGCATCACTGGTGTACACAATGTTAGTAGTGTACCCAGCATCACTGGTGTACACAATGTTAGTAGTGTACCTAGCATCACTGGTGTACACAATGTTAGTAGTGTACCCAGCATCACTGGTGTAGACAATGTTAGTAGTGTACCCAGCATCACTGGTGTACACAATGTTAGTAGTGTACCCAGCATCACTGGTGTACACAATGTTAGTAGTGTACCCAGCATCACTGGTGTACACAATGTTAGTAGTGTACCCAGCATCACTGGTGTACACAATGTAAGTAAGTTTATTCAGGTATACACAAATACAGTTAAATAGATTATCATACATAGCAGCATATGTGTAGAAAACCTAGGATAACCTAAAAAAGTCAGTGACTTTTTTCCATTGGGGTCCATTTAATACCTTAATATTATACACTGTATTAGATACATGTTATTATACTATAAAGGATATATACTAGGAATAAGGTAAAAAGAGTTATTTACATTTACATGTGTGTTAGCTAAAAAAATAAATAATCATTCTCCTCCCTTTCTGTCGCTACATTCATTAGGTACCTTTTGGCTCTCTTCTTGAACTGGCTGATGCTATGACTGGCTTTGACATGTGCAGGCAGTCTGTTCCATTCCTTTATTGCTGTACAATAAAAGGTGTTTGAAGCCTGGCCACTGACTGTGGGTACTACAAAGTTGTGCTCTCTCCCCCTAGTACTATGACTGCTTTGGTTCCCAGCCTTGACAAAATTGGCAGCAAGATATTCTGGACACTGTTTGTGAGCAATTTTATAAACTTGATTCAACTTAAGTTGTTTTACTCGGTCTTCAATATTCAGTATATCCAATTGTTGTAATTCATCCTGGCCTATTCTCTTGGACCCAGGTCCAGGATGAATCTTATAATTTTGTTCTGTGTGATTTGCAGTTTATCTTTCAGTTTTTTTGTCAAGGCAGAGTACCATGAAGAGCAAGCATAGTCAATATGACATTGTATAAGGGCAAGACATAGGGTCCTGCGAGCCTCAGTAGGTAGACACTGTGCTTGTCTGTAGAGGAACTTCAGTCTGGCATTTGCTTTCTTTACTACACTGTTCCCTCTCAATTCTCCTGACATGCATGGGTCAGAGGGGATTCCCAGATATTTTACTGAGGAAACTGAAGTGATGGATTCCCCATTACACCGGACATTAAAATTATTTACCCTGCTCAGTTTATATTTCGTGCCAAAGAGTATGGCTTCTGTTTTCCCAAGGTGTAACGATAGTTTGTTGTCTACTAACCATTTGCTGCAGGACTCCAGTTCCAGTGTTAATACATTAGCTATATCTTGTGGGTCTTTACCTGATACTAACAGAGCACTGTCATCCGCATATAGTAGGAGTTTGCACTTGACACTGATGGGCATGTCATTTACATAACACAGGAATAATAAGGGACCCAGAATACTACCTTGGGGAACTCCACATGCTATCGGCAGTGGTTCTGATTCTGTTTTGTTGATTTTGACAATTTGTTTCCTATTGCTAAGATAGGACTTGAACCAGTCTATGGAGCCTATGCCGATAGCTTGAAGTTTCTTACATAATACCTTGTGGTTGACAGTATCGACGGCCTTTAGCAAGTCTAAAGTTACCATTCCTATGAGGTTCCCTATCGACATTTCAGTTCTCATGTAATCCATCAGATTAATTAGGGAGGTGTCGGTTGAGTAAGAGCTCCTAAAGCCTGATTGGTAACTATGAAGAATGTTGTTGTCATCAAGATACAGTGGTACCTCGACTTACGATGGTCCCCAAACTCACCCTTGTATGTAAGTTTATTTTTTTAAATGCTTTTGTAAGTGTAATTTTGGGGGTCTAAAAGGACTAGTCTATTTTACAACATTTCTTAAGGAGATAAATTCGTTTGGTAATGACACTTGAACAGCATTCTGGAATGAAAAAATATCGTAAGTCGAGGTACCACTGTACTTAACTACTTGACAGTACACCGCCCTCTCTAGAATTTTGGATATTACACTTGAGTATACTAACAGGCCTATAGTTGCTGACATCAGACCTACTATTTTTCTTGAAGACAGGAGTAACTCTGGCCTCCTTGAACCCCTCTGGTACTGTATTTGTGGTGATGGACAGATTTATTATGTGAGCAATGGGGATTGCCAGTTCAGAGGCACCATCTTTTAGGAACTTAGACGGGATGTTATCAGGGCCGGTGCTCTTAGTTGGATTTAACTTGCTTAGTTCTTTTTGCACGAAGTCATGAGATACACTTACAGTGGACCCTCGGTTAGCGGCCGTAATCCGTTCCAGGAGCTAGGCCTTTAACCGAAATGGCCTTTAACTGAAATAATATTCCCCATAAGAATTAATGTAAATACAATTAATCCGTTCCATACAAAAATATTCACCAAAAAATAATTTTTTAACAATTAAATTAGTATTACATACCTTTATTGAAGACTAATGCTGGCTTCTGGAAGATAGGGAGGAGGAAATAGAGAGGAGTTAGTTTTTGGAAGGGGAATCCCCCTCCAAAAGGACTTCAGGTAACAAGTCCCTCTCGGGTTACTTCCCTTCTTTTTCTTTTAATGCCACTAGGACCAGCTTGAGAGTCACTAGAACCTTGTCTAGAAAAATAACTGTCCAGAGTGCT
>WNWK01035012.1:2500-20069 GCA_009830355.1 Cherax destructor | reverse complement strand
TTTTTAAGGACTAGAATAAGCTGCCCCTAATGCCATGGCATGTCAGTGGCTCTCCTTGCACTCAATTTACATTGTAACTTCCAATACCCATGTAACCTGCAATGAAATAAAATTTGTTTGTTTGTTTGTTTGTTTGTGTATCTTGCTACTTCTACTTACACTTAGGTCACACTACACAGGCATGCACATGCATATATATACGTACACACATCTAGGTTTTCTTCATTTCTTTAATAGCTCTTGTTCTTCTTTATTTCCTCTCTAAGATACGTTACTATGTGCCACAATCAGCCCTACTCACACTATACTATTCACTCATCTATCCATACCTCACCTATGCCATGTGTGCTTAGGGATCAACAGCAACAACCTGGAATTTACCTGGAGAGAGTTCCGGGGGTCAACGCCCCCACGGCCCGGTCTGTGACCAGGCCTCATGGTGGATCAGAGCCTGATCAACCAGGCTGTTACTGCTGGCCGCACGTAGTCTGACGTACGAACCACTTTAGGTGCCTGTCCAGTGCCAGCTTGAAGACAACCAGGGGTCTATTGGTAATCCCCCTTATGTACGCTGGGAGGCAGTTCAACAGTCTTGGGCCCCTGACACTTATTGTGTTGTCTCTCAACGTTCTAGTGGCACCCCTGCTTTTCATTGGGGGGATGTTGCATCGTCTGCCGAGTCTTTTGCTTTCGTAGGAAGTGACTCTCGTGTGCAAGTTTAGTACTAATCCCTCTAGGACTTTCCATGTGTATATAATAATGAATCTCTCCCGCCTGCGATCTAGGGAGTACAGGTTTAGGAACTTCAAGCGTTCCCAGTAATTGAGGTGGTTAATCACAGTTATGCGTGCTGTGAAAGTTCTCTGCACATTTTCTAGTTCAGCAATTTCACCTGCCTTGAAAGGTGCAGTTAGTGTGCAGCAATATTCCAGCCTAGATAGAACAAGCGACCTGAAAAGTGTCATCATGGGCTTGGCATCTTTGGTTTTGAAGGTTCTCATTATCCATCCTGTCATTTTTCTAGCAGATGCGATAGCTACAGTGTTATTGTCCTTGAAGGTGAGATCCTCTGACATGACCACTCCCAGGTCTTTGACATTAGATTTTCGCTATATTGTGTGGTTGGAATTTGTTTTATACTCCGATGAAATTTTAATTTCCTCACGTTTTCCATATCGGAGTAATTGAAATTTCTCATCATTGAACTTCATATTGTTTTCTGCAGCCCATTTAAAGATTTGGTTGATGTCTGCTTGGAGTCTTGCAGTGTCTTCAATGGTGGACACTGTCATGCAGATTCGGGTGTCATCTGCAAAGGAAGACACGGCACTGTGGCTTATATCCCTGTCTATGTCCGATTTGAGGATGAGGAACAGGATGGGAGCGAGTACTGTGCCTTGTGGTACAGAGCTTTTCACCGTAGCCGCCTCAGACTTTACTCTGTTGACTACTACATTTTGTGTGCTATTACACCATGGTCACACTTGTCGAAGTCTTTTGCAAAGTCTGTGTATATAACATCTGCATTTTGTTTGTCTTCTAGAGCATCCAGGACCTTGTCGTAGTGGTCGAGTAGTTGGGACAGACAGGAGAGACTTGCTCTAAACCCATGCTGCCCTGAGGTGTGTAATTTTTTATTTTATTTTATTTAAGACCATCTGTACATTACATATATTAAATATATACTTCCGAGCAAATGCACGAAATATATCACTATATGGAGAGAACATCCAGACAGTTCCGGTTGTACCAGAGCCTCGTAAGTGAAATTATAATAGTATTAACACATTTTACAATAATCAACAAGTAATAACTTTACAGATATCCTGCTGGGGTGTACAGACAGTACCTACGAAATATATCTAAGAAGTCCTCAACAACCAATTGTATATGACTTGCTTCAGAAGGTATCACAATAATTCACAAACAAGACACTGATAAATTAAGTATTTTCCAAGGCATACCACAAACGTAATTTTTTATGTAATCCATCGAATCTGTACCTCATACATTACATTATAAACATTTGCAATTCCACCTTATTCAGTACTTCCTTCATCCTGTGTACATCTGAAAATCCAATTCCTACACTTAACATAATAGAGAATAAGAACAAACATGAAAATAGCCTGTTCGTAATGAGAACCGGAGACTCATCCTAGTGTTTATACAACTGATAGACATCTTTGAGAATCCTAACACGGACAGCTTTCTTTGTAGACTTTATTTTCCCATATGCTTTCCACCACCTCCACACAGTTTGTTTACATTGGACACTCCTACACTTAACTGACACATTTACAAGGATCCAGCCCCACCTACCCATAATACATACAATATGCCTGAAATCATAGCTGCATCCAATGATACACATGATACTACATCTTGAGGCTATTAATTTCAGTATGTACTTGTATAAACTTACATGCATGTACACCTGTTCCAGCGAGAACTCGCTACTTAACCTTTGACTAAATGTTTGACACAATCTGTATAAACATCTCCCATACTAAATCATTCTTGGCATAATATCACATGAATATAAATCACACAGATCCTAATAAAATTTAACAACAGATGCCACTACTCAGAATTCCAAATATCACCTGGTGAAACACATCTTTGCAAGGTCTGGTGCATGATCTTGACAATCATGACACCGATCTTCAAGCCACTATGTATTGTCTCAGCCATTATCCAGCAAAGAAATGCCAGATCAAAAGGGAAGCCCCCAAAACATTGCCCCTGACATAACCCGCCCCCCTCGTCCCTTGCCCTACGTTCCCAACCTACACCCTTACACCTTCCAAGTTTGTCCAAGTCAGACGTCCAAGTCATCTGTCCAATAGTAATATTCAACCGTCGCCCATTGTCCCCTCCTTCCTTTTCAAGTACCCTTTCACACCTACCCACACTGTAACCCTAACATTATCCACCTGCTACCCCTCACCTAGGAGAAACTAGCCCTCTCTCCTTATTACCGTAACCGCAGCACCTTTTCAACAGTCATTTCTCTGTACTCCACCGGGAAACTTTTAACCCAATCTCTCCCATATATCCCCTCGTTCCTATGCGCCGTTCGATAAAAACTTGCCGAAATGGCCCTTATCCTGACATCTCCCTCACACTCCCTCATAACCCATGACAAGTGAATATATTCAGCGGCCAGATACTTGATCGCCCTAATAACATCTTTACCGACACCTCCTATGTCCAAACTTAACACCCTCAGCATGAACAATCCTCCTTCCCCAATCATTCGGATCACTCTTCCAAACCATGACCTCACGCCCCCTAGCTCCTCACAAAAATAGATTGCGCGGTAAGCTGTCTCGCGTTCCCCACACTTCTCACACTCGCCCTCACGTATCAAGCCCATATCACACAACACCACTCTCGAAGCAAGTATCCCATGTAGAAACCGAAATACAGTGACTCTTGTTTGCGGCGCCAAACACAATTTCACCAAACCTCTCCATATATTCCGCTAATTATACATTGGGAACACTTCCTCTCCTCTCACCAGCCCGGATTTCCCCACCCCTGTCCTTCCTCCCTTCCGTCCCAACCATGCCAGGCGTCCCACCTTTAAGGTTGAAGGTTCCCGTGCAGCAAGCATCTCTTGCATAATGTCCTCTATTAAAACTCAGGTTCAATGGCCTGTTATCCTGAGTGTAAAAGGGAGCTTGAAGCAAAGAAACACAGTAGAAGATGCTTTAGAATTTGTATTTCCTTCACCAATCAGTTAGATTAATATCAGACTTTTGTCTTTTCCTTCACCAATATTACAAAAGGGCTTTACAATTATTTACACTACATACAAAAAGAGTAGTATTTAGTGCACGCCACGGTTGTCAAGGCTAAACAGCAGCCAAAAGACAGACAACCTTCCACAACCAGCTCTATGCAGGAATTCCAATGACAAACCGCGAGTGGTATCCACGTCACCTTTGTCATTGTTAAACTCGCATTTTAATTGGCTGAACCGAGTCGTTGATTTGATGATGGGGCCCCATCGCCAAACCCTTAACGATGGTTCGCTAGTTGGAGGGGAGCCTATGTGGGTGTGTTTAACATGCTCCGAACAAAGATTACATACTCTTTGCATGCAACATCCTCACACAATCGTAAATCCTTCGCTCTCCACCGTCTATGTACCTCTGACATGACTTTTCCTATCCTACATCCTTTCACACCCGCTTCCCCCAGATACCTCTGTTTCACATACATACCTATAACCATCTGCTTTACCGGCAATAAACCCATTCCACCGTCACGCTGTGACATCATGACCATCTTTTTCGCTAACCAATGTCTTCCAAATCCCCAAACATACATACATACTCTCGCCTGCAAGGCCACCACCTCCTTGTCCACCAAGGAATATATTGCCGCTACAAACCACAGTTTACTGTAAATTAAGGTATTGACAATCACCACCCTTTACAATAATGTTACATCCCCTGGTTTCCAACCTTGCATTCTGCGCAGCACTGCCCCCACCACTGCCCTGGTATTTTCTTCTCTCGTTCTACCAAATTCATCGCAAAATATACCACATATTTTAATCACATCGACTATCGTCCACAATTCCCCTCCCACCCACGTTCCTACCTCCAAAAACTTGGACTTAACTTTATTAACCCCTAACCCAGTCACCCTACCAAACACTCCTATTATTTTGCCAACATTCCTCAATCCCTCTTCGTTTCCTACGAGGATTGTAGTATCGTCCACATATCCAGTTATCCCTGTCTCAATACCAGACCCCATTTCCCCTCCCCTTACACCCTCCCTCACTAATCCATAAAAGGGGTTCTGCACACATGTGAACAGGAGTTGCAACCCTCTGCCCATACTTACCTCCCTCCCGATCCTACCATTCACCTGTACACGCACACTCACCCTTTCATACATCGTAGTTATCCATCTAATCATCTTCGCGCTAAAACCTTGCTTTCCCATAATCTGGAATAGCACATCACGTTCCACACTGTCATATGCACCTTTCCAATCAACCGCAAGACCCCCCTCCCCCGGTGCCTTCTCTACAAACTCTCTGATCCTGCAATGACTCATCCAAACATTTCTTCCTGGTATCCCACATTGACCCTTATCAATCACCCTCCTGAGTACCTTTTTTATCCTATTACCTAAAATTCGCTCAAAGATCTTGTAATCGGCGCATAAAAGGGTAATCGCATGATAATTTTTTATTGTGTCCACATCCCCGCCCTTTGGCACAAGCACCACAACTCCAATATTCTGATCTCCTCCCATACTTCCCTCATCTCTCATCCCATTAAAAACCCTTGTGAGGCACTCATGCAATACATTCCAGTGTCTAATATAAAAATCACTTGGGATGCCATCTATCTCTGGGGCCTTCTTTTCCTTCATCTCCTGAATGGCCTCCCCCACCTCCTCCTCTGTAATAGCCCCATCCATACACATCATATCACCCCCTAGAATTGCTTCCCTATCCCCTTCAAACTCCTGCCCTGTCGACCAATATTTCTGAAACCACTCGTCAACATAACAGCCTATACTCTCCTTCGACCCTAACCTTTGTCCTTCCTCATATACTCCGAACCCCTCATGAACTTTCATTGATAAAATCGTCATCCCAACCCTACGTTTTTGAAAGCACTGTAAAACAGTGACAGATGGCCAATTCTCCCAAAGCACCTCGTCTACCTTCCCTTTAATACGAAGCGCCTGAAACCTATCATTCTGTATATCCCTTAACTGTTGCCGTATTCCACCCACCTCCTGCTGATAATTCCCTGCTCCTTTCTCATTATAAACCCTTAACTGATTTTCTAGATATCGCTGTAACCCATACTTAAAGTGACCATCAATATTTGCCTCCCTCTTATAAAAGTCCCTGATCCCCTGCTTCACCTGCCTATACCACCAGTCGCGATGGAGCCTTCACCAAATTCAACTTCAGTAACAAAAACATAAGGTGGGACCAAGTAAACCAAGTCCTAAATGATATAAACTGGGAAGATAGCCTAAGCATCTCAGATCCTAACCTATGTCTAGAACAAATTAACTCTGTGGCACTTGAGGTTTGCTCAAGACAAATTTCCTTAAGATAAGATAAGATTTCTTCGGATTTTTAATCCCGGAAGGTTAGCCACCCAGGATAACCCAAGAAAGTCAGTGCGTCATCGAGGACTGTCTGTCTTATTTCCATTGGGGTCCTTAATCTTGTCCCCCAGGATGCGACCCACACCAGTCGACTAACAACCCGGGTACCTATTAGCTGCTAGGTGAACATGACAACATGTGTAAGGAAACACGTCGAAATGTTTCCACCCGCCGGGAATCGAACCCGGGCCCTCCGTGTGTGAAGCGAGAGCTCTAGCCACCAGACCAGAAAGAGAAAGGCGCTCCCTATACAGGCGAAGGAAAAGAATAACAGAGCGGCTACTAGAGGCCAATATATCTGAAATACGTAGGGAGACACTGGTCAGAGAAATAGCAAACATCGAACTAAAACTAAGGAATCTTACAGGAATCAATAAATGCGGGAAGAACTAAAAGCCATAAATGAAATTGAAAGAAACCCAAAGTATTTCTTTTCTTATGCCAAATGAAAGTCGAGAACAACATCCAGTATTGGGCCCCTACTTAAACGGGATGTGTCCTACACAGATGACAGCAAGGCAATGAGTGAGTTCCAGTATGACTCAGTCTTTAGCGAGCCGCTAACCAGACTGAAAGTCGATGACCTAAATGAATTCCTTATGAGAGTGCCACATAAATTGATAGACATTATCCTGAGGCCAAATGACTTCGAAGAGGCGATAAATGACATGCCCATGCACTCCATCCCAGGCCCAGACTCATGGAACTCCGTGTTCATCAAGAACTACAAGAAGCCCCGCCCCTATCACGTGCTTTTAACATCCTTTGGAGAGGGAGCATTGACACGGATCGTCCCGCAGTTACTAAAAACAACATAGCCCCACTCCACAAAGGGGGCAGTAAAGCACTGGCAAAGAACTACAGACCAATAGCGCTAACATCCCATTACATTAAAATCTTTGAAAGGGTTCTAAGAAGCAAGATCGCCACTCATCTAGATACCCATAAATTACACAACCCAGGGCAGCATGGGTTTAGAGCAGATCGCTCCTATATGTCCCAACTACTCGACCACTACGACAAGGTCCTGGATGCTCTAGAAGACAAACAGAAAGCAGATGTTATATACGCAGACTTTACAAAAGCCTTTGACAAGTGTGACCATGGTGTAATAGCACACAAAATCCGCGTGATAAAGGAATAACAGGAAAAGTTGGCAGATGGATCTATAATTTCCTAACAAATAGAACACAAAGAGTAGTAGTCAACAGAGTAAAGTCTGAGGCAGCTACGGTGAAAAGCTCTGTTCCACAAGGCACAGTACTCGCTCCCATCTTGTTCCTCATTCTCATATCGGACATAGACAGGGATATAAACCACAGTGCCGTGTCTTCCTTTGCAGATGACACCCGAATCTGCATGACATTATCCACCATTGAAGACACTGCAAGACTCCAAGCAGACATCAATCAAATCTTTAAATGGGCTGCAGAAAACAATATGAAGTTCAATGATGAGAAATTTCAATTACTCCGATATGGAAAACGTGAGGAAATTAAAATTTCATTGGAGTATAAAACAAATTCCAACCACACATTAGAGCGAAAAACTAATGTCAAAGACCTGGGAGTGATCATGTCAGAGGAGCTCAACTTCAAGGACCATAACACTGTAGCAATCGCATCTGCTAGAAAAATGACAGGATGGATAATGAGAACCTTCAAAACCAAAGATGCCAAGCCCATGATGACACTTTTCAAGTCGCTTATTCTACCTAGGCTGGAATATTGCTGCACACTAACTGCACCTTTCAAGGCAGGTGAAATTGCTGAACTAGAAAATGTGCAGAGAACCTTCACAGCACGCATAACTGTGATTAACCACCTCAATTACTGGGAGCGCTTGAAGTTCCTAAAACTGTATTCCCTAGAACGTAGGCGGGAGAGATACATTATTATATACACTAGGAAAATCCTAGAGGGATTAGTACTAAACTTGCACACGAGAGTCACTTCCTACGAAAGCAAAAGACTCGGCAGACGATGTAACATTTTCCCATTGAAAAGCAGGGGTGCCACTAGCATGTTGAGAGACAACACAATAAGTGTCAGGGGCCCAAGACTGTTGAACTGCCTCCCAGCGTACATAAGGGGGATTATCAATAGACCCCTGGCTGTCTTCAAGCAGGCACTTGACAGGCACCTAAAGTCGGTACCTGACCAGCTGGGCTGTGGTTCGTACGTCGGAGTGCGTGCGGCCAGCAGTAACAACCTGGTTGATCAGGCTCTGATAAACCATGAGACCTGGTCACAGACCGGGCTGCGGGGGCGTTGACCCCGGAACTCTCTCCAGATAAAATCCAGGTAATAAATCTCAAACTAGTTTTAAGTTTGCCTGATATACTCCAATATAGAAGCTTCAATAGAAACTATGTAACATGCCATGACAAAACCATTCTCAATACTAATTTTACAATCTAAATATTTTGAACTACCTCACTATTGTAAATCTAATTAATCATTTGAAATTTGTATTCATTTGTAATTTGTAACACAATCTAAATACAATCTAAATATTCTGAACTACCTAACTATTGTAATCTATTGAATCATTTGAAATTTGTATTCATTTGTAACTTGTAATATAGATTAAAAACTAGTAGTAGTCTGCCTGAATGCTAATGGCCAAGTTTGTAATTATTGTCTTATAAATGTAAACCACACATTGAAATCCTTACAGAGAAATAAAATAATCTGAATCTGAATCTATTCAACATGGGGAAGTGGAAAAGAATCTTTTCTCCGTAAGCCATGCATGTCGTATGAGGCCACTAAAATGCCGGGAGCAATGGGCTAGTAACCCCTTCTCCTGTATACATTACTAAAAAAGAGAAGAAGAAAAACTTTATAAAACTGCTATGCTTGAATGTGCGTGGATGTAGTGTGAATGATAAGAAAGAGATGATTGCTGATGTTTTGAATGAAAAGAAGTTGGATGTCCTGGCCTTAAGCGAAACAAAGCTGAAGGGGGTAGGCGAGTTTCAGTGGGGAGAAATATATGGGATTAAGTCAAGAGTATCTGAGAAAGTTAGAGCTAAGGAAGGGGTAGCAATAATGTTGAAGGATCATTTATGGAAGAAGAGGAAATATAAATGTTTAAATTCAAGAATTATGTAGATTAAAATAAGGGTCGGATGAGAAAAGTGGGTCAAATAAGCGTGTATGCACCTGGAGAAGAGAGGAGTGTAGAGGAGAGAGAGATTTTGGGAAATGTTAACCGAATAGGAGAACTTTTGAACCAAGTGAGAGTAATTGTGGTAGGGGACCTAAATGCTAAAGTAGGAGAAACATTTAGAAAAGGTGTGGTAGGTAAGTTTTGGGTGCCAGGTTAAAATGATAATGGGAGCATTTGATTGAACTTTGTATAGAAAGGGGTTTGGTTATAGGTAACACATATTTTAAGAAAAAAAGGATAAACAAGTAGGAGTGAGGAAGAGCCAGTTGTGAGTGTAGGGGAAGTTCGTGAGGTAGTGGGTAGAATGAGAAGGGGTAAGGCAGCTAGGATTGATGGGATAAAGATAGAAATGTTAAAAGCAGGTGGGAATATAGTTTTGGAGTGGTTAGTGTTATTATTTATTAAATGTATGGAAGAGCGTAACGTACCTAGGGATTGACAGATAACATGCATAGTTTCTTTGTATAAAGGCAAGAGGGACAAAAGAGAATGCAAAAAATTATAGGGGAGTAAGTTTGATGAGTATACCCGGTAAAGTGTGTAGTAGAAATATTAATGAAAGAATTAAGAGTAAGACGGAGAGTAGGATAGCAGATGAACAATTAGACTTTAGGAGAGGTAGGGGGTGTGTAGACCAAGTGTTTACAGTGAACCATATAGGTGAACAATATTTAGATAAGGGTAAAGAGGTTTCTGTGGCATTTATGGATTTGGAAAAGGCGTATGACAGGGTGGATAGGAAGGGGGGGGCAATGTGGCAGATGTTGCAGTTGTATGGAATAAGAGGTAGGCTACTGTAAACAGTGAAGAGTTTTTACGAGGAGATTGAGACTCAGGTTAGAGAATGTAGGAGAGAGGGAGATTATTTCCCAGTAAAAGTAGGCCTTAGACTAGGATGTGTGATGTCACTATGGTTGTTCAATATATGTATAGATGGGGTTGTAAGAGAAGTGAATGCTCGGGTGTTGGCAAGAGGTGAGGGGTTAAAAGATAAAGAATCTAACACAAGTTGGGGGTTGTCACAGTTGCTTTTTGCTGATGACACTGTGCTTTTGGGAGATTCTGAAGAGAAGTTGCAGAGGATACTTGATGAATTTGGTAGGGTATGTAAAAGAAGAAAATTAAAAGTGAATATAGGAAAGACTATGGTCATGAGGATAACAAAAAAATTAGGTGACGAAATATTGTGTATCAGATTGAAGGTAGAGAGTATGGAGGAGGTGAATATATTCAGATATTTGGGAGTGGACATGTCAGTGGAAGGGTCCATGAAAGATGAGGTAGATCATAGAATTGATGAGGGGAAAAAGGTTTGTGGAAACAAAGAACTTGGAACATGATAGGAAAGAGGGAATACACGAGAGAATAGTTATAGAAACTCTCTTGTATGGGTGTGAGGCATGGGTTGTGAATGTTGCATCAAGGAGAAGGCTGGAGGTAGTGGAGATGACATGTCTGAGAACAATGTGTGGTGTGAATATAATGCAGAGAATACTTAGTTTGGAAATTAGGAGGAGGTGCGGGATTACTAAAACTATTATCCAGAGGGATGAGGAGGGGTTGTTGAGATGGTTCGGGTATGTAGAGAGGATAGAACAAAATAGAATGACTTTGAGAGTGCATAAATCTGTAGTGGAGGGAAGGCGAAGTTGGGATCGGCCTAGGAAAGGTTGGAGGGAGGGGGTCAAGGTGGTTTTGTGTGCGAAGAGCTTGGACTTCCAGCAAGAATGCGTGAGCGTATTTGATAGGAGTGAATGGAGACAAATGGTTATAAGGACTTGACGTGCTGTTGGAGTGGGAGGAAGGTAACATTTATGAAGGGATTCAGGGAAACCGGCAGGCCGGACTTGAGTCCCGGAGATGGAAAGTACAGTATCTGCACTTTGAAGGAGGGGGTGTTAATGTTGCAGTTTTATAACTGTAACGAAAGCACGCCTCAGGCAAGACAGTAATGGAGTGAATGATGATGAAAGTTTTTCTTTTTCCTACCTTGGTGGGAAACGGCCGATGTGTTAATACATAAATAATATATATATATATATATATATATATATATATATATATATATATATATATATATATATATATATATATATATATGTATATATATTTATTTATTATATATAAAGATATATATATATATATATATATATATATATATATATATATATATATATATATATATATATATATATATATATATATATGAAGACAACCACTATGAAAAATAGAAGAATTCCAAGCGCTTTGTGACTACTCACATTATCAAGGAACTATCATAGTTCCTTGATAATGTGAGTAGTCACGAAGCCTTGGAATTCTCTATTTTCATAGTGGTTGTCTTGCATATTTTGATATCACCTGATTACTGTGATCTTTTTGCATATATATATATATATATATATATATATATATATATATATATATATATATATATATATAGTCCCTCCCAGCTGTCACTATCTCAGACCCCTCCTTTAAAGTGCAGGCATTGTACTTCCCATTTCCAGGACTCAAGTCCAACTAAATCAATTATCTGGTTTCCCTGAATCCCTTCACAAAATGTTACCCTGCTCACACTCCAACAGATCGTCATGTCCCAAAAACCATTCGTCTCCATTCACTCCTATCTAACACGCTCACACATGCTTGCTGGAAGTCCAAGCCCTCGCCCACAAAACCTCCTTTACCCCTTCCCTCCAACCTTTTCTAGGACGACCCCTACCCCGCCTTCCTTCCCCTACAGATTTATACGCTCTCCAAGTCATTCTACTTTGATCCATTCTCTCTAAATGACCAAACCACCTCAACAACCCCTCTTCAGCCCTCTGACAAATACTTTTAGTAACTCCGCATCTTCTCCTAATTTCCACATTCCGAATTTTCTGCATAATATTTACACCACACATTCCCCTTAGACAGGACATCTCCACTGCCTCCAGCCTCCTCCTCGCTGCAGCATTTGCAACCCATGCTTCACACCCATATAAGAGTGTTGGTACCACTATACTTTCGTACATTCCCTTCTTTGCCTCCATGGATAACGTTTTTTGTCTCCACAGATACCTCAATGCACCACTCACCTTTTTTCCTTCATCAATTCTATGGTTAACCTCATCCTTCATAAACCAATCCGCTGACACATCAACTCCCAAATATCTGAAAACATTTACTTCTTCCATAATCCCTCTCTACAATGTGATATCCAATTTTTCTTTATTTAAATCGTTTGATACCCTCATCACATTACTCTTATCTATGTTCACTTTTAACTTTCTACCTTTACACACTCTCCCAAACTCGTCCACTAACCTTTGCAACTTTTCTTTAGAATCTCCCATAAGCACAGTATCATCAGCAAAAAGTAACTGTGTCAACTCCCATTTTGCATTTAATTCTCGATAATTTAATCCCACCCCTCTCCCCATCGCCCTAGCATTTACTTCTTTTACAATCCCATCTATAAATATATTAAACAACCATGGTGACATTACACATCCCTGTCTAAGACCTACTTTTACCGGGAAGTAATCTCCCTCTCTCCTACACACCCTAACCTGAGCCTCACTATCCTCATAAAAACTCTTTACAGCCTTCAGTAACTTACTACCTATTCCATACACTTGCAACATTTGCCACATTGCTCCCCTATCCACTCTATCATATGCCTTTTCTAAATCCATAAATGCAATAAAAACTTCTCTACCTTTATCAAAATACTGTTCACATATATGCTTCACTGTAAACACTTGATCTACATATCCCCTACCCACTCTAAAGCCTCCTTGCTCATCTGCAATCCTACTCTCTGTCTTACCTCTAATTCTTTCAATAATAACACTGCCATACACTTTACCTGGTATACTCAGTAAACTTATTCCCCTATAATTTTTACACTCTCTTTTATCCCCCTTCCCTTTATATAAAGGAACTATACATGCTCTCTGCCAATCTCTAGGTACCTTCCCCTCTTTCATACATTTATTAAACAAAAATACCAACCACTCCAGCACTATATCCCCTCCCCCCTGCTTTTAACATTTCAGTCATGATCCCGTCAGTTCCAGTTGCTTTACCCCCTTTCATTCTACGTAATGCCTCACGCACCTCCCCCATACTCACATCCTGCTCTTCTTCAATCCTAAACGATGTTGTACCTCCCTGGCCAGTACATTAAATTACCGCCTCCCTTTTTTCATCGACATTTAAAAGTTCTTCAAAATATTCCCGCCATCTACCCAATACCTCCAGCTCCCCATCTACTAACTCCCCTACTCTGTTTTTAACTGACAAATCCATTTGTTCCCTAGGCTTTCTTACCTTGTTTATCTCACTCCAAAAAAAATTCTTGTTTTCAGCAAAATTTCTTGACAGAGCCTCTCCCATTCTTTCATCCGCTCTTCTTTTGCACTCTCTCACCACTCTCTTCACCTTTCTTTTACTCCCCATATACTCTGCTCTTCTATTAACACTTCTGTTTTGTAAAAACCTCTCATAAGCTACCTTTTTCTCTTTTATCACACCCTTTACTTCTTCATTCCACCACTCACTCCTCTTTCCCCCTGCACCCACCCTCCTATAGCCACAAACTTCTGCCCCACATTCTAATACTGCATTTTTAAAACTATCCCAACTCTCTTCAACCCCCCCGCCCCACTAATCATACTTGCACTATCCCACCTTTCTGACAATAGTTGCTTATATCTCACCCTAACTTCCTCCTCAGTTTATACACTTTTACCTCTCTCTTACTTGCTGTTGCCATTTTCTTTTTGTCCCATCTACCTTTTACTCTAACTGTAGCTACAACCAAATAATGATCTGATATATCTGTTGCCCCTCTATAAACATGTACATCCTGAAGCCTACCCATCAACCTTTTATCCACCAATACATAATCCAACAAACTACTTTCCTTACGTGCTATATCATACCTTGTATATATATATATATATATATATATATATATATATATATATATATATATATATATATATATATATATATATATATATATATATATATATATATATATATATATATATATATATATATATATATATATATATATATATATATATATATATATATAATATATATAAATATATATATAAACATATATATATATATATATATATATATATATATATATATATATATATATATATATATATATATATATATATATATAACAAACACACATACAGACAGACACACACACACACACACAAACACACATATAGAGAGCAACCACCAATAGTTCCTCATCAGGTCTCCCTCTTTCCCAACCCCAATGTACCTCCCAGACAACAGTTTTAGAAATGAAGTTGAAGGTTTGGTACACAAATGCAGACGGAATAACAAATGAATGTGAGAAGTGGCTGGAAAGAATCAATGAGACATCCCCAGACATAATAGCACTCATAGAAATGAAACTCACCAGGATAACAGATGCAATCTTTCCACACTGATATCAAATTCTCAGAAAAGATCAAGGGAGCAAAAGGGGAGGAGGAGTAGCACTGCTCATTAAAAACCGGTGGGGATTTGAGGAAATTGAAGGAATTGAAGAAATGGGCGAAAGGGACTACATAGAAGGAACAATTCAGTCTGGAGGCCATAAGGTGGTAATTGCACTGATGTACAACCCGCCACAGAACGGCAGGAAGCCAAGAGAAGAATACGAAGAGGGCAACAGAGCAATGGTAGACACACTAACCGAGGTGGCCAGAAGAGCTCACACGGGTAGAGCAAAGTTACTAATTATGGGAGATTTCAATCACAAGGAGATTAACTTGAAAAACTTGGAGCCCCATGGGGTCCCGAAACATGGAGGGCCAAGATGATGGATATGGTACTGGAAAACCTTAAGCATCAACATGTTAGAGACACTACCAGAGAGAGTGGTGAAGATGATCCAGCAAGACTGGACATAGTATTCACCTTGAGTAGTTCGGACATCGAGGATATCATGTACGAAAGGCCCCTTGGATCTAGTGATCATGTGGTTCTGTGCTTTGATTAAATAGTTGAGCTACAAGTGGATAGAATAGCAGCAATAGGACGGGAAAAGGCAAACTACAAAAGGGGGGACTACACAGGTATGCGGAACTTCCTGCAAGACGTTTACTGGGAGCGAGAATTGGCAGAAAACCCAGTAAAAGAAATGATGGACTATGTGACAACAAAATGCAAAGAGGTAGAGGAGAGGTTTGTTTCCAAGAAAACAGATATAATGGAAAGAGCAGAACGAGTCCTTGGTTCACCCAAAAGTGTAGTATGTAAAGTCATGGAAAAGGTAATCGGAAGAAGAATGGTGGAGGACATTGAAAAGATTGGGCTCAGGCATCACAATCAGGACGGCTTGAGAGATGGGAAATCCTGTGTCACAAATCTACATGAGTGCCACGATAAGGTAACGGAAGTAAGATTGGGTAGATTGCATCTTTTTGGACTGCAAGAAAGCTTTTGACACAGTACCACAGAAGAGACTGGTACAAAAAATAGAGAAGATGGCAGGAATAGTGGGCACATGTATCGAGTGGTGTTTCACAAGGGTCAGTCCTAGGTCCAGTGCTGTTTCTTGTATATGTGAATGGCATGATGGAAGGAATAGATTCAGAAGTGTCGCCGTTTGCTGATATGAAACATGAGGATAATACAAGGAGGCGAGGATGAGCTAAGATTACAAAGGGATCTGAAGAGACTACAAGTCTGGTCCGACAAATGGCTTCTGGAGTTTAACCTCAGTAAGTGCAAAGTCATGAAAATTGGGCAAAGCCAAAGAAGACTGCAGATGGAGTACAGGTTAGGGGATCAAAGGCTGTAAACGTCACTTAAAGAAAAGGATCTTGGGGTAAGCATTAAAACGAACATGTCCCCTGAGAAACACATCAATAAAATAACTGCTGCAGCATATGGGCTCTTGGTAAACTAGAGAATAGCATTTCGACATCTGAGTAAGGAATCATTCACGACATTGAACACAATGATGCCTGGTCACAGACCAGGCCGCGGGGGCGTTGACCACCGGAACTCTATCCAGGTAAACTCCATGTACGTCAGGCTCATACTGGAGTATGCAGCACCAGTATGGAACCCACACTTAGTCAAACACGTCAAGAAATTAGAGAAAGTGCAAAAGTTTCCAACAAGATTAGTCCGGGAACTAAAGATTATGTCTTACAAGGAGAGATTAAGGGAAATCAACCTGATGACACTAGAGGATAGGGGGGACATGATAACGACGTTTATAATATTGAGAGGAATTGACAAGGAGGACAAGGCCACAATTGGAAGTTGAAAACCCAATGAGTCATATGGATGTTAGGAAGTATTTCTTTAGCCTTAGATTTGTCGGGAAGTGGAATAATCTGGAGAATGAAGTAGTGGAAGCAAATTCCATACATAGCTTTAAGAAGAGTTATGGTAAAGATCATGGAGCAGGTATAGAGTGACTTAGTATCAACCAGTAAAGAAGCGGGGCCAGGAGCTATGAGTCGACCCCTGCAACCACATATAGGTGAGTACACACACACTGCAACTTCAAAAATAACAAGTGTGACCCCAAGCCAGAGAGTTAAATGCAAATCAAGGATAGATGAGTTAGTGAATAAAAAGAATCCACGAAATCAGGGGAAAGAAAAGGAAAAAAAATATATAATAAAATAAAGAAATTGTAGGGGAAATAACCAGCAGTTATTCTTGGGATGTCTGATGTTTTCTCGAAATAAATGTGCTCATAATAAAATCTTAAAGTATTCACCTGGTCATTAAAGTTCATTTCTCTATGGTTCACCTGGTCAGTAAAGTTCATATCTTAATAGTGTAGTGTAAGTAAAGTGCAAATATAGAGCTGTGATTGAAGCAATGTAAATGGGATTAGAATAAAAATAGACAAGAAACTGAAATGGAACCAGGATGTCAGGAGTGAAGCCACAACGAAACTGAAGTGAAATCAGGATGTCAGAGTGAAGCCACAACGAAACTGAAGTGGAACCAGGATGTCAAGAGTGAAGCCACAACGAAACTGAAGTGGAACCAGGATGTCAGAGTGAAGCCACAACGAAACTGAAGTGGACCAGGATGTCAGGAGTGAAGCCACAACGAAACTGAAGTGAAACCAGGATGTCAGGAGTAAAGCCACAACGAAACTGAAGTGGAATTAGGATGTCAGAAGTGCCACCACAACGAAACTGAAGTGGAACCAGGATGTCAGGAGTGCAGCCACAACGAAACT
>WNWK01035011.1:0-20070 GCA_009830355.1 Cherax destructor | reverse complement strand
TGCTAGCCAGGCACTGGTACACCTACTGTCTCCTGCGAGCCAGGCACTGGTACACCTACTGTCTCCTGCTAGCCAGGCACTGGTACACCTACTGTCTCCTGCTAGCCAGGCACTGGTACACCTACTGTCTCCTGCGAGCCAGGCACTGGTACACCTACTGTCTCCTGCTAGCCAGGCACTGGTACACCTACTGTCTCCTGCGAGCCAGGCACTGGTACACCTACTGTCTCCTGCTAGCCAGGCACTGGTACACCTACTGTCTCCTGCGAGCCAGGCACTGGTACACCTACTGTCTCCTGCTAGCCAGGCACTGGTACACCTACTGTCTCCTGCGAGCCAGGCACTGGTACACCTACTGTCTCCTGCTAGCCAGGCACTGGTACACCTACTGTCTCCTTCGAGCCAGGCACTGGTACACCTACTGTCTCCTGCGAGCCAGGCACTGGTACACCTACTGTCTCCTGCGACCAAGGCACTGGTACACCTACTGTCTCCTGCGAGCCATATTTTCATTACATGCCACTGGCAGTTACTGAGGTAAGATCAGATAAAAGAATCCTTAATCCAAAATGATTCATGCCAAGAGGAAGCCTGAGATGACTAGTGTCACAGCTCTGACACAATACTATATATAGTGTAAGTTAGTGTTATCTGATGGGGTGGGAGACATCGGCTGTCAACTGGTGAATAACACGCATGTGTAACTCTTGGCTATCTATTGTCGTTAAGTAACACACATCTGTGTCTTTCTTTATTGTTGAATAACACGTATGTGCAACACCTGTCTCTCTTTGTTGTTGTTGAATAAGACATGTGCAACACCTGTCTGTCTTTGTTGTTGTTGAATAAGACATGTGCAACACCTGTCTGTCTTTGTTGTTGTTGAATAAGACATGTGCAACATCTGTCTGTCTTTGTTGTTGTTGAATAAGACATGTGCAACACCTGTCTGTCTTTGTTGTTGAATAAGACATGTGCAACACCTGTCTGTCTTTGTTGTTGTTGAATAAGACATGTGCAACACCTGTCTGTCTTTGTTGTTGAATAAGACATGTGCAACACCTGTCTGTCTTTGTTGTTGTTGAATAAGACATGTGCAACACCTGTCTCTCTTTGTTGTTGTTGAATAAGACATGTGCAACACCTGTCTGTCTTTGGTGTTGTTGAATAAGACATGTGCAACACCTGTCTGTCTTTGTTGTTGTTGAATAAGACATGTGCAACACCTGTCTGTTTTTGTTGTTGTTGAATAAGACATGTGCAACACCTGTCTGTCTTTGTTGTTGTTGAATAAGACATGTGCAACATGTTGTTGTTGAATAAGACATGTGCAACACCTGTCTGTCTTTGTTGTTGTTGAATAAGACATGTGCAACACCTGTCTGTCTTTGTTGTTGTTGAATAAGACGTATGTGCAACACCTGTCTGTCTTTGTTGTTGTTGAATAAGACATGTGCAACACCTGTCTGTCTTTATTGTTGTTAAATAAGACGTATGTGCAACACCTGTCTGTCTTTGTTGTTGTTGAATAAGACATATGTGCAACACCTGTCTGTCTTTATTGTTGTTAAATAAGATAAGTGCAACACCTGTCTCTGTCTATTGTTGTTAAATAAGACATGTGCAACACCTGGATATCCTTATTACCTGTGAATAAGACATATATGCCGACAAAATACGCATGTGTTGCTACATATGTGTTACCAAGGATTAAGAATGTTGAGTCGTCATACAAACATTCAGCTGCTTGGATATTATATTGTTCAAATATGTATGACAGTACTGATGGGGTTAATTATTACTACATATGGTAACTAAACACATAACTACTAGTTTACACACTTTATTCATATATAGTAACATATGTGTAAATTACCTAGGATAACCCAAAAGAGTCAAAGTGACTTACGTATTTCCATTGGTGTTCTTCTGTGACTATTTACACCAGAAAGACTTCTACCACATGTGGTGGATTTATCAGTACAGAGAAATATAAAGTGGATGGAGGTGAGGTGAGGCGCGGGTGATGTGAGGCGCGGGTGAGGTGAGGTGAGGCGCGGGTGAGCGCGTCGCGTCGTGTTGCGTCTGGTGGCGGGGGAGGGTAAGTCTGGCGAGGACATGTTATACGCTAAAACTTCCGGAGTGTTGGACCACTGTGTTGGACACTACGGTCAAGGATGCCTCCAGCACGCACCCACCGTTTCTGCATATCACTCTCCTTCAGAAACAACCTGGCTGGTGCTCTTGACGTTATTTATCGGCGCCTTCCGCAGCTTTGCTATATTCCACTTTCTATTTTCCTCTGTGCTCTTCTTTATCCGTCTTGAATTACCCTTGACACGACTTGTGTCACTGGACACGATGTATGGTCAACTTCTTCACTCGGAGTACAGGTTCACTCAGACCTTGATCTTTTTTTCTGAATGTGTTGACATTGTTGAGACTGACCTGCATAGCTGAGGTTGTTGCCAGCCCAGGGAGCACTCCTGGGACACCCCCGTTCCTCGGGTAGCACTCCAGGGACACCCCCGTTCCTCAGGTAGCACTCCAGGGACACCCCCGTCCCTCAGGTAGCACTCCAGGGACACCCCGTCCCTCGGGTAGCACTCCAGGGACACCCCCGTTCCTCAGGTAGCACTCCATGGACACCCCCGTCCCTCGGGTAGCACTCCAGGGACACCCCCGTTCCTCAGGTAGCACTCCAGGGACACCCCCGTCCCTCAGGTAGCACTCCAGGGACACCCCGTCCCTCGGGTAGCACTCCAGGGACACCCCCGGTCCTCAGGTAGCACTCCATGGACACCCCCGTCCCTCAGGTAGCACTCCAGGGACACCCCCGTCCATCGGGTATCACTCCAGGGACACCCCCGTTCTTCAGGTAGCACTCCAGGGACACCCCCGTCCCTCGGGTAGCACTCCAGGGACACCCCCGTCACTCGGGTAGCACTCCAGGGACACCCCCGTTCCTCAGGTAGCACTCCAGGGACACCCCCGTCCCTCAGGTAGCACTCCAGGGACACCCCGTCCCTCGAGTAGCACTCAAGGGACACCCACGTCCCTCGGTTAGCACTCCAGGGACACCCACGTCCCTCGGGTAGCACTCAAGGGACACCCACGTCCCTCTGGTAGCACTCAGGGGACATCCACGTCCCTCAGGTAGCACTCTAGGGACACCCACGTCCCTCGGGTAGCACTCAATGGACACCCACGTCCCTCAGGTAGCACTCAAAGGACACCCACGTCCCTCAGTTAGCACTAGGGACACCCACGTCCCTCGGGTAGCATTCAAGGGACACCCACGTCCCTCGGGTAGCACTCAAGGGACACCCACGTCCAGGGCAAGGAGGAATACATCTTGTAGGAGTGTGGAACAGGCCAGTCTCGAGTGTGGGAAGTTCGTGAAGGGCAGTGGGTAGAATGAAGGGGTATAGGCACGATTGATGGGATAAAGATAGAAATGTTAAAAGCAGGTGAACTCGGATTTTCTACAGGAAAACTTGGGTTTTCTACAGAGAACTAGGATTTTCTACAGAGAACTCGGATAGCACTCAAGGGACACCAACGTCCCTCAGGTAGTACTCTAGGGACACCCACGTCTCTCGGGTAGCATTCAAGGGACACCCACGTCCCTCGGGTAGCACTCAAGGGACACCCACGTCCCTCAGGTAGCACTCAAGGGACACCCACGTCCCTCGGGTAGCACTCAAGGGACACCCACGTCCCTCAGGTAGTACTCTAGGGACACCCACGTCTCTCGGGTAGCATTCAAGGGACACCCACGTCCCTCGGGTAGCACTCAAGGGACACCCACGTCCCTCAGGTAGCACTCAATGGACACCCACGTCCCTCGAGTAGCACTCAAGGAACACCCACGTTCCTCGGGTAGCACTCAAGTGACACCCACGTCCTTCAGTTAGCACTCTAGGGACACCCACGTCCCTCGGGTAGCATTCAAGGGACACCCATGTCCCTCGGGTAGCACTCAAGAGACACCCACGTCCCTTGGGTAGCACTCAAGGGACACTCACGTCCCTCGGGTAGCACTCAAGGGACACCCACGTCCCTCAGGTAGCACTCTAAGGACACCCACGTCCCTCAGGTAGCATTCAAGGGACACCCACGTCCCTCGGGTAGCACTCAAGGGACACCCACGTCCCTCGGGTAGCACTCACGGGACACCCATGTCCCTCGGGTAGCACTCAAGGGACACCCACGTCCCTCGGGTAGCACTCAAGGGACACCCATGTCCCTCGGGTAGCACTCAAGGGACACCCACGTCCCTCGGGTAGCACTCAAGGGACACTCACGTCCCTCAGGTAGCACTAGGGACACCCACGTCCCTCGGGTAGCACTCAAGGGACACCCACGTCCCTCGGGTAGCACTCTAGGGACACCCACGTCCCTCAGGTAGCACTCAAGGGACACCCACGGCACTCGGGTAGCACTCAAGGGACACCCACGTCCCTCGGGTAGCACTCAAGGGACACCCACGTCCCTCAGGTAGCACTCAAGGGACACCCGCGTCCCTAAGTACCGCTGTTGCACATTACTGGGTTGAATAGCAATGTTGCACAGTACTGACAACATGAATTAATACACAGACAACATCTGGGTAGCTTTATTTGTAGATGTTTCGCCCTCCAGTGACATTATTAAATACTGTACTGGTGAGGTAGATGATGATAAAGTATTGGTGAGGTAGATAATAAAGTATTGGTGAGGTAGATAATAAAGTACTGGTGAGGTAGATAATAAAGTATTGGTGAGATAGATAATAAAGTATTGGTGAGGTAGATAATAAAGTATTGGTGAGATAGATAATAAAGTATTGGTGAGATAGATAATAAAGTATTGGTGAGGTAGATAATAAAGTATTGGTGAGGTAGATAATAAAGTATTGGTGAGATAGATAATAAAGTATTGGTGAGGTAGATAATAAAGTATTGGTGAGGTAGATAATAAAGTATTGGTGAGATAGATAATAAAGTATTGGTGAGGTAGATAATAAAGTATTGGTGAGGTAGATAATAAAGTATTGGTGAGATAGATAATAAAGTATTGGTGAGGTAGATAATAGAATATTGGTGAGGTAGATAATAAAGTATTGGTGAGGTAGATAATAGAGTATTGGTGAGATAGATAATAAAGTATTGGTGAGATAGATAATAAAGTATTGGTGAGGTAGATAATAAAGTATTGGTGAGATAGATAATAAAGTATTGGTGAGGTAGATAATAGAGTATTGGTGAGATAGATAATAAAGTATTGGTGAGATAGATAATAAAGTATTGGTGAGGTAGATAATAAAGTATTGGTGAGATAGATAATAAAGTATTGGTGAGGTAGATAATAAAGTATTGGTGAGGTAGATAATAAAGTATTGGTGAGATAGATAATAAAGTATTGGTGAGATAGATAATAAAGTATTGGTGAGGTAGATAATAAAGTATTGGTGAGATAGATAATAAAGTATTGGTGAGGTAGATAATAAAGTATTGGTGAGGTAGATAATAATCACTGGAGGGCGAAACGTCTACATTGCAAACATACGCAGATGTTACACAGTGTATAATTCATCACATTATTCAGTGTATAATTCATCACATTATTCAGTGTATAATTCATCACATTACTCAGTGTATAATTCATCACATTACTCAGTGTATAATTCATCACATTATTCAGTGTATAATTCATCACATTATTCAGTGTATAATTCATCACATTATTCAGTGTATAATTCATCACATTATTCAGTGTATAATTCATCACATTACTCAGTGTATAATTCATCACATTACTCAGTGTATAATTCATCACATTATTCAGTGTATAATTCATCACATTATTCAGTGTATAATTCATCACATTACTCAGTGTATAATTCATCACATTACTCAGTGTATAATTCATCACATTATTCAGTGTATAATTCATCACATTATTCAGTGTATAATTCATCACATTACTCAGTGTATAATTCATCACATTATTCAGTGTATAATTCATCACATTATTCAGTGTATAATTCATCACATTACTCAGTGTATAATTCATCACATTACTCAGTGTATAACGCATAATTCGTCTGAAAGAGAACATACTGGTAATTCACTATAAGATCATTGTTGTATTATATGAAGGGTCGTGTACAAATTACAAACTTTAAATCTATGTGATAATTGTACAGTAGAGTTGGTTTACAAATGTCGATGTCAAGGCAGCAGCCACGGAATATTTTAGTTGATGTATCCAGAGGTGTGTAATCCGCGGGTTTTAGGGCCTTCCTTCACAGTTTATTCCAGAATCGATTTAGCTCAAATGAGAGTTTAGCTCACTCAGCTCACACACTGAGGTCCGTGGTTGGATCCCCGGTACGGGTGCAAACACTAGGACGTGTTTCCTTAAAACACCTGTTGTCCAGGTTCACCTAGCAATAAAATAGGTACCTGGGTGTTAATCCTGGGTACAAAATTGACGTAAGTTGCGGGAAATGCTCAGCATAACAAGCGGCTTTCTATATAGTAGTATGTCATTGATGTCAGCTAGGACTGTATACCTTGTACATGTACTGGTAGTAATAAAGATTATTATTATTATTATTATATAACTACTCGGGTATTTCAATGGAAGGTTAAAATAAAATATTAAGTCATATTTACGCTTTGAGAAATTCCACGTAGGTGTGGTTTAATGTACACAGTATAGACAAGATAACGAATAAGACAATTGCAGCACTTGGGTGTCTATTACCGAAACGTCCCGTCTGCGCAGATGGCTTTTCCCCAGTCGTATACTGCCTAATACAACACTGGTGACAGTAGAAATGGTTATGAGGACTGACTACCTCTTATCAAAGCTGAGAGACTGATTACCTCAAAATTACCACAACTACTGTCTCCAGTGTTACATTCGCCCGGATTCGACTGAAGAAGCCTGTTATGTAGTAGAAACACATTATTAATAAAGACACATAAGTGTTGTACATGTATCTCACCTGCTTCCAAGGATTGTACACCATTTTCACAATTATACAATTTTCTTACACTGACCTGGGATGCAGATCCAGGAGAACCTACCTTCATGTAGCACCAAGTCTGCAGTAATACACTGTGTTCACTACACTTAATATCAACGTTATTAATGTAGTGTGAACGTTATTATGTAGTGTGAATGTTACTAATGTAGTGTGAATGTTATTAATGTAGTGTGAACGTTATTAATGTAGTGTGAATGTTACTAATGTAGTGTGAATGTTACTAATGTAGTGTGAATGTTATTAATGTAGTGTGAACGTTATTAATGTAGTGTGAATGTTAGTAATGTAGTGTGAATGTTATTAATGTAGTGTGAATGTTACTAATGTAGTGTGAATGTTATTAATGTAGTGTGAACGTTATTAATGTAGTGTGAATGTTACTAATGTAGTGTGAATGTTATTAATGTAGTGTGAACGTTATTAATGTAGTGTGAATGTTACTAATGTAGTCTGAATGTTATTAATGTAGTGTGAATGTTATTAATGTAGTGTGAATGTTATTAATGTAGTGTGAATGTTATTAATGTAGTGGGAATGTTAGTAATGTAGTGTGAATGTTATTAATATAGTGTGAACGTTATTAATGTAGTGTGAATGTTACTAATGTAGTGTGAATGTTATTAATGTAGTGTGAATGTTACTAATGTAGTGTGAATGTTATTAATGTAGTGTGAATGTTATTAATGTAGTGTGAATGTTATTAATGTAGTGTGAATGTTATTAATGTAGTGTGAATGTTATTAATGTAGTGTGAATGTTAGTAATGTAGTGTGAATGTTAGTAATTGTAGTGTGAATGTTATTAATGTAATGTGAATGTTATTAATGTAGTGTGAATGTTATTAATTGTAGTGTGAATGTTATTAATTGTAGTGTGAATGTTATTAATGTAATGTGAATGTTATTAATGTAGTGTGAATGTTATTAATTGTAGTGTGAATGTTATTAAATGTAGTGTGAATGTTATTAATGTAGTGTGAATGTTATTAATGTAGTGTGAATGTTATTAATGTAGTGTGAATGTTATTAATGTAGTGTGAATGTTATTAATTGTAGTGTGAATGTTATTAATTGTAGTGTGAATGTTATTAATGTAATGTGAATGTTATTAATGTAGTGTGAATGTTATTAATTGTAGTGTGAATGTTATTAATTGTAGTGTGAATGTTATTAATGTAGTGTGAATGTTATTAATGTAGTGTGAATGTTATTAATGTAGTGTGAATGTTATTAATGTAGTGTGAATGTTATTAATGTAGTGTGAATGTTATTAATGTAATGTGAATGTTATTAATGTAGTGTGAATGTTATTAATATATTGTGAATGTTATTAATGTAGTGTGAATGTTATTAATGTAGTGTGAACGTTATTAATATAGTGTGAATGTTATTAATGTAGTGTGAACGTTATTAATATAGTGTGAATGTTATTAATGTAGTGTGAATGTTATTAATGTAGTGTGAATGTTATTAATATAGTGTGAATGTTATTAATGTAGTGTGAACGTTATTAATATAGTGTGAATGTTATTATGTAGTGTGAATGTTATTAATATAGTGTGAATGTTATTAATGTAGTGTGAATGTTATTAATGTAGTGTGAATGTTATTAATATAGTGTGAATGTTATTAATGTAGTGTGAACGTTATTAATGTAGTGTGAATGTTATTAATGTAGTGTGAATGTTATTAATATAGTGTGAATGTTATTAATGTAGTGTGAATGTTATTAATGTAGTGTGAACGTTATTAATGTAGTGTGAATGTTATTAATATAGTGTGAATGTTATTAATGTAGTGTGAATGTTATTAATGTAGTGTGAATGTTATTAATATAGTGTGAATGTTATTAATGTAGTGTGAACGTTATTAATGTAGTGTGAATGTTATTAATGTAGTGTGAACGTTATTAATGTAGTGTGAATGTTATTATGTAGTGTGAATGTTATTAATGTAGTGTGAACGTTATTAATGTAGTGTGAATGTTATTAATTGTTGTACAGATGGTATTTGTTTTAACATGAATGTTAAGTTATAATTGACAGGTTTACGACCTTCATAGGTCGTACGTCTTGTACCTTCATAGGTCGTACGTCTTGTACCTTCATAAGTCGTAAGTCTTGTACCTTCATAAGTCGTAAGTCTTGTACCTTCATAGGTCGTAAGTCTTGTACCTTCATAGGTCGTACGTCTTGTACCTTCATAGGTCGTAAGTCTTGTACCTTCATAGGTCATAAGTCTTGTACCTTCATAGGTCATAAGTCTTGTACCTTCATAGGTCATAAGTCTTGTACCTTCATAGGTCATAAGTCTTGTACCCTCATAGGTCATAAGTCTTGTACCCTCATAGGTCATAAGTCTTGTACCTTCATAGGTCATAAGTCTTGTACCTTCATAGGTCATAAGTCTTGTACCTTCATAGGTCATAAGTCTTGTACCTTCATAGGTCATAAGTCTTGTACCCTCATAGGTCATAAGTCTTGTACACAAATAACGTTTCGGTCCGACTTGGACCGTTTACAAAGTCACAATAAGGCCAGCAGACAGGGACGGGAACGAGAGAGGAAGTTGTGGAGGAGCAATAGTAGTGGTAGTAGTGGAGACAGTCATATACTAAGAAAGAGGAGCACTGCAAGGGAGCTAGGGGCCACAAGGGAGCTAGGTGCCCACAGAGGGTACGAGCAAGAACACAGAGGGGGAAATAATAAAAAGAACAAATACAAGGCAGAAGAAAGTAAACCCAAAGGAGAAGGAAGAAGGAGGAAAGGGGAAGAGGGAGAAGGAGAAAAAAAGAATCAGGTTAAGTCACTGGTGTGCTGAAGTTTGGAGCATTTAACAATGTAATGGGAAAGGAAGGCATCTACAGAGACAAAGCCAGGGTTAAGATTCATTCAGGGAAAGTTGTGTATAAGGGAGGATTCAACCAGACGGCGACTGTGAAAGTTAGAAGTAGGGTAGACAGTTTTAACATAGACCGGTCAGTAGGATGACTGTGATCTCTGACATGACAGAAAAGAACATTGTTGGTGTGGGCCTAACACTACTTTTGTGCTCCCTAAGTCTGTCAGAAAGAGATCAGCCAGTTTCACCACAGTACTGAAGAGGACAGGAGGAACAAGAGAGTAGACACCAGGAGCATCTATAGAGGGAGGGGAGGTATGAACTAGATTAGTGCGAAGAGTGTTAGTCTGGCGAAAAGTAAGTTTGATGTCTAAGGAACGGAGAGAGTTGCTGAGATTAGAGAGGCCGGAAATGTAGGGAAGACAGAGGACAGGAGTAGAGAGTTTGGGAGAGAAGAAAGTTCGTTTAGCACGTGAGAAAGCAGAGTAATTGAAATGGGAAGGGTAGCCAATACGGGAAAATGAATTATGAAGAGTGGAAATTTCTACTTCAAGGAACTGAGTATCACAAATACGGAGAACACGGAGAAAGAGGGAGATAAGAACACTTTTCATGACAGAGGAGAAATAATAAGAAAAGTAGTGAATGTACATGCCACTGTGCATAGGCTTGTGGTACACGGAAAAAGCAAAACCTGTAACTGAGCGGTGGACATGAACATCAAGGAAAGGAAGCAAAGAATTAGATTCCCATTCAGCTTTAAACTTAATGGAAGGGGCAAGATTATTAAGAGCATCAAGAAATGGTTGGAAGAGACTAGTCATGAGGCCAGAGTGAAGGGCGCACATCTATTGTAGGAAGAAGAACAGTCTCGAAGTATTCCATGTAAAGATTAACAATAACAGGAGATAAAGGAGAACCCATAGCCACACCGAAGGTTTGAGAATAATATTTACCTTGGAAGGAAAAGGAATTAGAGTCCACATAAAGGTGGATAAGATCAAGAAAGACATCAGTAGGTATAGGGAGATGAAGTAACCCTTCAATGGCCTTCTCTCTTCCATGTGGGAGTTATTTGTGTATTGTTCCAGTCACGGTATTGTGACTTTTTTTGTTATTCATAAGTTTTGGCTATCCTCTGTACATCGTTACCCTGGTCCTGGTCCAGCCCCCACTGGCTGGGTCACTACCTATCTCTTTATCTATATAGGCGTGCCACCTGTGGTTATGGGGTGGCACCTAGGCGGCAGCGGAAGCAAGGGAGAGGTAAAGACGATACAAGCAGTCCATCACCCTCGATGGTGTAGTTTGTAAGGTGGTCAGTCCCTCAGCCTGGAGAAGAGTTCTGCGCCGGAGTCTGGAACACTGTCTGTCGCCTTCAAGATTTTCTGCGCCTCGCATCCATTCTGTTCATTCAGCTTCACATTGTTCCAGACTATGGAACACAATTCGCCTCCAGGCTGTGGGACTGACCACCTCAAAACTTCATCTTCGAGGGTGATGGACTGATTACATCGTCGTTACTCCTCCACTGCCTCTTCTGTATTCGACTGAAGAAGCCTATTGTGTAGGCGAAAGATTCCGGAATAAAGATACCTGTTATATGTGTCTTACTTATCATCAGTGTATAAATAAGACACAGTGAGGGTTATTGCATTTTATTGTAAAGACATTTCGACCACCAGGGACTTTATCCATTGATAAAGTTCTGGGGGTCGAAACGTCTTTACATTAAAATGCCATAACCCGCATAGTGTGTCTTATTTACATACTTGCCCATATAATTATGTAAGTTTATTTAGGCACAGGTGCACATAAGTACAATTATCATACATAGTGTAAATTACCTAGGATAAATATGTCAGAGTGACTTATTTACATTGCCGGGCTCACCTAACTTATTTTTACCCGTGACTTGTTACCTAGAATCAGTCAGTGGCATTAAGAACACTACTGGTACTATTCTGCAGTGTTTGAGCGTCTCGTGTCTTCTCGTTATCTCAGGGTCGTCTGCGAACATTGATATGTATGACTCGAAGCCTCGTGGAAGGTCGTTGACATATCAGGAACTGAGGGGGTCCCAGGACGGACTCTAGGGGACATTCCACTCGTGAAGTTTGTATAATGGGGTCCCCGGTGGGACCCGTGAGGAGCGGCTGAAGGAGGAGGGAACTGAAGGTGTATAGATAATTTATTTATGAGTGAGAAGGATTAAATTCGATTTATATGGGCCACTAGGCAGGCCTGATGCAGTTTTAGCTAGTTTTAACTCATCAATATATATATATATATATATATATATATATATATATGTAGTGCCGAATAGGTAAAACTTCCTATTTTGACTTAAATAGCAACGCTCTTCTTTGCCGAATAAGGCAAGCGAAAATTTGTGTATGCAATAATTTCGCAAAAATCATTCTGAACCTAACGAAAAAAATATATTTAATTGTGTTTGTTTATTATTAAATTATTGTACACTTATCTAAAATATATTTAGTAGGCCAACGTTGCACGGGATCAATCCCCGGCCATGCCGCAGTTTGTTAATGATTCATAACCACTTGTTTCGTGGTTTCGTTAATTGAAAAATAGCTCTGAGCTTACCACGGCCACGTATGTCCTTGAACCATGAATCACGCCCAGTTCCACTGGGTGCATGATGTTTGTAGGATTGTCTGGTCCATTGGTTAGAGCGTTGTGAACGTTGCCTGGCTTCCCACAAGGCGGGCTAAGGTAGGACGGAATTGATCTGGTTCATGTATGTTCACTCTTATATCTAACAGCATTCGTTCCTTGCCCATGCCACCAATTATTCCTTGCAAGTTCCGTTGCTGGGCATCTTATGGCCTTTCTGGGTATTGTATATTTTGTATATGCAATGATTTGAAATAAAAAGAATCTGAAATCCGAAAGCTAAAATCTGAAATCCTCTCGACGACACCACAGGTAAATCAAGCTTTAATCCCTAAAATGGGGATTAAATTCATACTTTAATCCTTAAAATGGGTATTCAAATTAGCTCTCAGTTTGTGTATAATGAGTGTTGCACAATTGTATGATGTATACACTATATACCTGTCGTGTTGTATATCCTAGTGTCGTATATCTAAGAACATCCCTCCCCCCAGGCGTCTCGTAGCGCCTCGTACTAAACTAACTTACTAAACCTGTGTATAAACTCTCTCTCTCTCTCTCTCTCTCTCTCTCTCTCTCTCTCTCTCTCTCTCTCTCTCTCTCTCTCTCTCTCTCTCTCTCTCTCTCTTTCTCACGCTTCACTGATTAAAAGTATTTGGTTGAGTCGGGTCGTTTTATCTAGGCTTCATGAGCAGTATTGTTATGAGTGGTGGGTTTAATCTTACTGCTTCCACAGTTGGCTGACTTTATATATTACTGGGTAAACTTACCTAGTACTAGGCTAGTCTGGCTGAGTTTACATATTACTGGCTGAACTTACCTAGAACTAGGCAAGTCTGGCTGAGTTTACATATTACTGGTGAGGTTACATATTACTGGCTGAGTTTACATATTACTGGTGAGGTTACATATTACTGGGTGAGTTTACATATTACTGGGTGAGTTTACATATTACTGGTGAGTTTACATATTACTGGTGAGGTTACATATTACTGGCTGAGTTTACATATTACTGGTGAGTTTACATATTACTGGTGAGTTTACATATTACTGGTCAGGTTACATATTACTGGTGAGTTTACATATTACTGGTGAGTTTACATATTACTGGGTGAGTTTACATATTACTGGTGAGTTTACATATTACTGGGTGAGTTTACATAGTACTGGGTGATTTTACATAGTACTGGGTGCGTTTATATAGTACTGGGTGAGTTTACATAGTACTAGGTGCGTTTACTTAGTACTGGGTGCGTTTATATAGTACTGGGTGAGTTTACATAGTACTGGGTGCGTTTACATAGTACTGGGTGCGTTTATATAGTACTGGGTGATTTTACATAGTACTGGGTGCGTTTACATAGTACTGGGTGCGTTTACATAGTACTGAGTGCGTTTACATAGTACTGGGTGAGTTTACATAGTACTGTATGAGTTTACATAGTACTGAGTGCGTTTACATAGTACTGGGTGAGTTTACATAGTACTGGGTGAGTTTACATAGTACTGGGTGCGTTTACATAGTACTGGGTGAGTTTACATAGTACTGGATGAGTTTACATAGTACTGGATGAGTTTACATAGTACTGGGTGAGTTTACATAGTACTGGGTGAGTTTACCTTACATTGTACTGGGTGAGTTTACCTTACATAGTACTGGGGTGAGTTTACCTTACATTGTACTGGGTGAGTTTACCTTACATAGTACTGGGGTGAGTTTACCTTACATTGTACTGGGGTGAGTTTACCTTACATTGTACTGGTTGAGTTTACCTTACATTGTACTGGGGTGAGTTTACCTTACATTGTACTGGGTGTGTTTACCTTACATTGTACTGGGGTGAGTTTACCTTACATAGTACTGGGGTGAGTTTACCTTACATTGTACTGGGGTGAGTTTACCTTACATTGTACTGGGGTGAGTTTACCTTACATTGTACTGCGTGTGTTTACCTTACATTGTACTGGGGTGAGTTTACCTTACATTGTACTGGGTGTGTTTACCTTACATAGTACTGGGGTGAGTTTACCTTACATAGTACTGGGGTGAGTTTACCTTACATAGTACTGGGGTGAGTTTACCTTACATAGTACTGGGTGTGTTTACCTTACATAGTACTGGGGTGAGTTTACCTTACATAGTACTGGGGTGAGTTTACCTTACATAGTACTGGGTGAGTTTACCTTACATAGTACTGGGTGTGTTTACCTTACATAGTACTGGGGTGAGTTTACCTTACATTGTACTGGGGTGAGTTTACCTTACATAGTACTGGGTGAGTTTACCTTACATAGTACTGGGTGTGTTTACCTTACATAGTACTGGGGTGAGTTTACCTTACATAGTTCTGGTTAGTATAGGCTGTGTTTATGTTACACACTTGATGAGTAAGATACGTGCACTATTTAGGTAGTGTTATAATATTTGCCCTGAACATCAGTCTTCTTCAGTCTAATACAAGTGATCTCACAATATCTGTATCCTTGGCAGATATTGTGAGAATTTATGTGTGAGGTTCACAGGTACAATCCTGAATTATTACACCCACATAATCTGAAAGAACTCTCAGCACAACTAGAACAGTTATTACACTTACTGATACTAGTTGTACCTCGGAGACAGCAGGGACTTTAGCAACAGTGGGTCACATCACTCCCTCCTTCGATGTCCACCTTCTGAGCTTCCCTCACTCACGCAATCTTGGATCTTTAGGGGCACGTCAGTTCCCCTGTCTTCTAATAATATACAGTGGTACCTCGGTATACGTCCGCTTTGGAATAAGTCCAACTTGGTATACGTCCTGTTTGGACGCGAAAAATTTTCCTTGGTATACGACCTTTGTTTGGAATACGACTCGCGTGCTAGAACTTGTATGGGTCAAAACGAATCACGACACCGTGTAAAAAGTTATTTAGAGGAGAAAAAACTGCATCAGGAGGCCCCCCTCATAATGGACAATGCTCCAGCTCACCCTCCAAGCTCACTCCTCTCATTCAGCCCATGGATCAGCAGGTCATCAGTAATTTCAAGAAACTCTACACTAAAGCACTATTCCAGAGGTGCTTTGAAGTGACCTCTGACACAGAGTTAACCCTGAGAGAGTTTTGGAAAGGTCACTTTACTATCGGCCATTGCATAAGTCTCATTGACAAAGCCTGGCAGGAAGTTTCATACAGAACAATGAACTCTGCTTGCAGGAATTTGTGGCCAGAAGCAGTGGATGAAAGAGACTTTGAGGCTGTGTCTATAGTGGAGGATGTTGTCTCTCTGGGCAGGTCCATGGGTCTGGATGTGAATGATGGTGTTGTGGAGGAGTTAGTGGAGGAGCATAGGGAAGAGCTGACCACTGAGGAGCTGCAGGAACTTGAGAAGGAGGAGCACAAGACTAAGATGGATGCTCTCTCTTCAGGCTGGGAAGAGGAGATAGAGGAAGCCCCTACTTCATTAATCAAGGAAATCTTTGCCAAATGGATGGACATCAAAAACTTTGCAGAGAAGTACCACCCCAACAAAGCCCAAACAAGCCATAATAGCATTGGAATGACCAGACAATGTCACATTTCTGAAACATCCTGAGGAGAAGGCAGAAGCAAAGTTCTTTGGACAGATTTTTAGTAAAAGTCAAACCTGGTGAGCTTCAACCAGATCCAAATAGGGAAGAGACAGAAAATAGAAGGGGTCTCTCCTTCCAAACAATAACATTTCCTCCTCCTCCCTTCTCAGCACACCAACAATACATTAAATAAAAACTTTTATATTCTTCAATTTTTATACACTAATTTCAGGAAAATTTTAATTTTTTTCCAGATATAAAAGTGAGGTGTCTCTTAGCAGGTTTATTTAGTTAGATGTAGACATGAAGAATTAGACACTTGTAACATCTGGGTATCTTTATTGTAGACGTTTCGCCCTCCAGTGGCTTTATCAATACAAATTGAAGGATATAATTGGAAGACAGTAGAACTCTATACAAAAAATGAGGTAATCTTTTGAATATAGTTCTGAGGGACTGATTACCTCATGTTTTGTAAACACTTGTACTGTCTTCCAGTTATATCCTTCATTTTGTATTGATAAAGTCACTGGATGGCGAAACGTCTACAATAAAGATACCCAGATGTTACACATGTGTCTAATTTTTCACCTTGTCATTATTGTATACCATACATGTACAGGTACACATAAATACAGTAATACAATTTTTTCTACATAAGTGACAAATGTGTAAATTACATAGGATAACCCCCCCCTCCCAAAAAAAAAAAAAAGTCAGAAATGTATAATACAAATCTTACGTTATATTGTGCAAGATCATTCCATTGAAAGCAAGGATCTTCCATCCCATCTCCCACCCGTCCTGGTGTGTAGAAATGTCTGGTGCAACATCCTGGTGTGTTTTACCTTGGCTGTATGTAGGCAGCACACGGGTTGTTAGGCAAATTGACACAGATGCAACTAATGTGGCGTTTTACTGTGGCAACGTTTCGCTCTCCAGGAGCTTTGTCAAGACGTTACAAATATTGCAAGCCACATGGGGATGGAAATCTTTAGCTGATTTAAAGATTTCGGCCTCCCTATATTAAGATCGCCTGTTGCGATTGTACCACGTGAGGTGAAAGTTAGGTAGTAGTAGTAGTAGTAGTAGTAATAGTAGTAGTATGAGTGGAAGTAGATGAATGGTTCAGAGAACCGACAAGTTGATAAATTAGACACATATGCAACACTTGGGTATCTATCAAGATTGATGGACTGACTACATCGACTCAAGGCCGAGAGACTGATTACCTCAAACTCCTCCTGTTCCCCACCTTTCTCCTTTGCATGGACTGATGAAGCCACTGTGTGGCGAAACGTTTCCTCAATAAAGATACCCAAGTGTTGCATATGTGTCTAATTTATGATGAGTGGAAGCAGGTTGTGATGGAGGTTCTCTCCAAGTTAACCAAAACGTAAGTTTTGTCAGTCCTGGCTAATTGTATTATCACTGCAGTAACGGTATACAACACCAGCAAAAACGTTGTTGAATACAATATATGTGGAACATCTGGGTGTCTATGAAGACGTTTCGCCAGCCAGCCAGTGGCGAAACTACTCTTAGCTACACTTCACTAGAGTCGTCTGTATGCAACAACATATCTGCAAGAACAATTTCACGTATGTAACATTATAAACTGTGTTTAAAGACGACACGTGCAAGACACGACACGTGCAAGACACGACACGTGCAAGACACGACACGTGCAAGACACGACACATGCAAGACACGACACATGCAAGACACGACACGTGCAAGACACGACACGTGCAAGACACGACACGTGCAAGACACGACACGTGCAAGACACGACACGTGCAAGACACGACACGTGCAAGACACGACACATGCAAGACACGACACGTGCAAGACACGACACGTGCAAGACACGACACGTGCAAGACACGACACGTGCAAGACACGACACATGCAAGACACGACACGTGCAAGACACGACACGTGCAAGACACGACACGTGCAAGACACGACACGTGCAAGACACACAAGTGATTATTTAAGGATACGACTGGCCAGCCTGGAGCTTCGTCATTCTCAAAATGGACGGCTTTTCACACATTTGAGTTACTTAGCAGGGGCCCAAGACTGTTCAACTGCCTCCCAGCGTACATAAGGGGGATTACCAATAGACCCCTGGCTGTCTTCAAGCAGGCACTGGACAGGCACCTAAAGTCAGTACCTGACCAGCCAGGCTGTGGTTCGTACGTCGGACTGCGTGCGGCCAGCAGTAACAGCCTGGTTGATCAGGCTCTGATTCACCATGACGCCTGGTCACAGACCGGGCCGCGGGGGCGTTGACCCCCGGAACTCTCTCCAGGTAAACTACAAGGACCCCATTGGAAATAAGTAACTTTGGCTGACTTTTTTGGGGTCATCCTAGGTAATCTACATATATGTTGCTATGAATGATAATTTATGTAATTGTATGTACGTGTACCTGTATCTGAATCAACTTACCCGCATGTTGTGCCAGAAATACGCACCATACTAATGGCTTTCAAAGTTCAATCCCCACCCGTGCCGTGGACTGTTTGAAATCGTGTCATTACGATTTCGTGATTCATAATGGCTTTGTTTTGTGCCTAGTAATAGTTTCTTACATACCAATGAAACCACGAAACAAGTGGTTTTGAATAATTTACCAAACTGCGACAGGCCAGGATTCGACCCCACGACACATTGTCCCGCTTCAAGAGACCACACAATGTACATATCACCTTATCCACTCAGCCATCGATCCTACAAACAACATGAGCCTAGCGAACTAGGCTTGTTTCATGTTGCGAGGTCATTACACTACCTGTATACTGTAGAGAATGTTTTTTTTGTATTTGTAATACAGAGAAATGGAAATATAAACACATAAGCAGTATAATGTGATCCTTTATTGACAACGTTTCGCCCACACAGTGGGCTTTATCAAGTCGGTATTTTATACCATTTATTTACAATACAGAGAAATAAAAGTAGAAGAACTCGGAAATAAAAATAGTTATACGTATATTTTTTAAAAGAGTGGACCGGTACGCCAGCGGAAGGCCTCGGTCAGATGACCAAAAGTTACAGCTGCGGGTCATATGACTAAGACCCGCGTCAGGAAACACTTGTCCTGTTTCCTGACGAACCTTACCTAACCACACGGAGTGGGTGTGGTCAGGATGAACCAACATACAACACTGTGTCCAGTGTGGTCAGGATGAACCAACATACAACACTGTGTCCAGTGTGGTCAGGATGAACCAACATACAACACTGTGTCCAGTGTGGTCAGGATGAACCAACATACAACACTGTGTCCAGTGTGGTCAGGATGAACCAACATACAACACTGTGTCTGGTGTGGTCAGGATGAACCAACATACAACACTGTGTCCGGTGTGGTCAGGATGAACCAACATACAACACTGTGTCTGGTGTGGTCAGGATGAACCAACATACAACACTGTGTCCAGTGTGGTCAAGATGAACCAACATACAACACTGTGTCCAGTGTGGTCAGGATGAACCAACATACAACACTGTGTCCAGTGTGGTCAGGATGAACCAACATACAACACTGTGTCCTGTGTGGTCAGGATGAACCAACATACAACACTGTGTCCAGTGTGGTCAGGATGAACCAACATACAACACTGTGTCCTGTGTGGTCAGGATGAACCAACATACAACACTGTGTCTGGTGTGGTCAGGATGAACCAACATACAACACTGTGTCCAGTGTGGTCAGGATGAACCAACATACAACACTGTGTCCTGTGTGGTCAGGATGAACCAACATACAACACTGTGTCCTGTGTGGTCAGGATGAACCAACATACAACACTGTGTCCGGTGTGGTCAGGATGAACCAACATACAACACTGTGTCCTGTGTGGTCAGGATGAACCAACATACAACACTGTGTCCAGTGTGGTCAGGATGAACCAACATACATCACTGTGTCCAGTGTGGTCAGGATGAACCAACATAAGAACATAAGAACATAAGAATGGAGGAACAC
>WNWK01035010.1:0-20070 GCA_009830355.1 Cherax destructor | reverse complement strand
AAGGGTTTAAAACGGGGGGCCCAAAAAAGACTGAACAAAAATTTTCTTCGCCATTGAGGTATTTGAACCCCCAATTTAAAAAAACTTTTTTTTTCAAAGCGTATCGGACTTTTTTTGGTCAACTCAATTTTGCCGGTACAAAAAATTTTTCCCCCCTTTTTAACAGCTCTGGGGATCGGGAAAAATTAAAAGATCCCACATGTCTTTTTTTTAAACAATATTGTTAAGTCCTTTTTAGCGAAAAAAAGGTTTGGGGGGTTTGGGACAATATACCCTTTTCCCTTTCGACCCAACGACAGTATCCCCAAACAACACGACAAAGGTGACTGAGTCCTTGCTACTGGGGGCAAAATCGGGTTTTTTTTACTGTTTTTCCGCTGAAAAATTCAACAGTGAGTGCTGCGAAAAAATCTCAGCACCGCAAAATTCCCTTTTGGGGTAATCTTTTTTTATGGGGAAAATTTTTTTTGGGCCCAAAAAACATGGAAGCAAATTTTATTGTTCCCTTTTTGGGCTTGACATATTCTACCTGATCCCTAATAAAAAATTTAAATTCCATTAGGGGGGTAGAATGAGGGGGAAAAAAACTTTGGGGTTAAAATTTAAAAGAGTTTCGATCAATGAGTAATGGGGAAAAAATATCATCAAAATACACAACCTTTCCCCCCCTACATCAACCTTTTCCCCCCCATAAAACCCCTTTTTTTTCCCCCCACATCAACATTTGCCCCCCCCACATAAACCCTTTTCCCCCCTACATCAAATTTTTCCCTCTACACCCCCTTTGCCCCCCCATCCCTTTGCCCCCTCCACATCCCTTTTCCCTCCTCATAAACCCTTTTTCTACATCCAAACCCCCTTTTTCTCCTCCACATCCCCTTTTTCTAAATTTACTAAACCCTTTTTCTCCCCTAATAAACCCTTTTTGCCCTCCATAACCTTTTTTCCCCCTAAACCCTTTTTCTCCTCTACTCAATTTTTCTCCCCCACATCCTTTTTTTTCAACATAAACCTTTTCCCCCATCAATTTTTCCTCCCATAAACCTTTGCTCCTCTACATCAACATTTGCCCCCCCCATCAACCTTTTCTCCACATCAACCTTTTTTCCCTCATAACCTCCCCCTCCACATAAACCCTTTTTTTCCCCAATCACCCTTTTCCCCCCATCAAACTTTTTCCCCCACCTTTGCTCCTCTTAAAACCCTTTCTCCCTCCCTAAACCCCTTTTTCCCCCCCACAAAAACCCCCTTTTCTCCCCCCACAAAACCCTTTTTTCCCCCACAACCTTTTTTTTCCCCCCAAAAAAAACCTGCTCCTCCACCCCTTTTTCCCCCCACATCATTTTTCCCCCCATCCCCCGTCCCATCAACCCCCAAAAACCCCTTTTTTCCCCCCCCTCACCTTTTTCCCCCCAAACATCCCTTTCCCCCCACACACCTTTTCCCCCCAACATCACGCAGCCCACACCCTTGCTCTCAACATCAACCTGTTCTCCACTAACATGTTCTCCACACTCTTGTTCTCCACACAATTTGTTCTCCATTGTCAGTCTGCCTTCCAGCATCACCTTGCTCACTCCATATCAGTCCTTGCTCCTCTCCACATCACCCTTTACTCCACAACACCTCGCCCTTCCACATCTTTCACCTTGCTCTCTCCACATCAATTTGCTCTCCACATCAACATTTACTTTCTCCACATCACCTCCACTCCCACACACTCTTGTTTCCTGCCACACACTTGTCACCCCAGTACTCCATCAGCCCTGCTTGCACCTGCCTCCATCAACTCACTCCTCACACTTGCTCCCTCCATCAACCTTGCTTCCTCACTCCTCAACACCTGCCCCCTCCACACCTGTGCTCCTCCACATGAACTTGCCCTGCCATAGTCACTTACTGTCATTCTTGTTTTCACACAATTCTTGCTTTCATGTTTCTCAACATTTCAATTTGCTTCACATCACCCTGCTTCACACCCTATTTTATCACTTGTTTCACATCAATCTTGCTTCATTACTGGGTTTTGCTTCCTCCACATCACTTCTGTCACATGTCCCTTTAGCCAACATCACCCTTAGCCACATCAACCTTGCTTCAACATCAACCTTTCACTTAACAGCCCTTGCTCCTCCACTCTTGCTTTTCACTTGTTTGGGACAACTTGCTTCTCAACATTTGTTCTTGCAGATCACGATTACAAAGAAATTTTTGCCCAGAGAAAAACAAATGTTTTGTACTCATATTTGGCTTATCTTCCAGCTGCATTCAGTCATCTATCTTGTCTCCAGCTGCTGTACAGTCATCTAATTTAACACCAGGCCTCGTCATCTCTCGTCATCTATTTTAACTCCAGCTGCTGTACTGTCTACCTTAACACTACGTTGTACCTCAGTCATTTAACATACCAGCTGCAATTGTGTCATCTACTTAACATTCAGTTGCTGTACTGTCATCTAATCTAACACAGCTGCCAGCTCAGTCAATCTAACTAACTCCAGCTGCTGCAGCTCAGTCTACTTAACTCCAGCTGCTGCAGCCTCAGTGATCTGGTTCAACTCCAGCTGCAATTAAGGATCTAACTGTTCATAGTTGCTGCACCAGTGACCTGGTCCTAACTCCAGCTGGGCCTCAGTGACCTAATCTTAATCTCCAGCTGCTGTACCTCAGTGATTCATCTTGACTCCAGCTGTTGGGATTAGTGATCATTACACAGCTGTAAGTGATCTAATTTAACTCCAGTTGCTATACTCAGTGATCTGTCTTAACTCAGCTGTGACAGTGACCTGTCTTAACTCAGCGCTGCACACTTCATTTGATCTAGACCACAGATTCAGTGACTGACCACACCCATATACTGTGAGATCAAGTCACCTGAAGCTGTTGTACTCAGTGATCTACCTTGAACTCCAGCTGTTGTATCAGTGACTCCACTTAACTCCAGCTGTTGTAATTGTCTAATCCTAACTCCAGCTCATCAGTGACCTAACTTGTCCTGCTGGCTGCAATTGAAGTCATCTAACTCCAGCCGCTGCATCAGTGACCTAATCTTGTCTCGCTGCTGTATTCAGTGATCCAACTTTAACCCAGCTGCTTACTCAGTGATTCAACTCAGTTGCCAGCGATTCATCCATCCCAGCTGCTGTATTTCAGTGACTCCACTTAATCTCCAGCTGCCGTGTACCATGACCCATTTAACACTGTTGGCAAAATCAGTGACCTACGCACTCAGTTGCTGCACCAGTCATCTGGTTCCATTCCAGCTGCTGTACCAGTGATCCATCCACTTTCAGCCGTTGCAATCAGCATCTAATTTAACTCCAGCTGCTGCACCAGTGATCCAAGCTGCTGTACTCAGTCATCTACGAACTAGTTGCTGTACTCAGTCATCCATTCCATCTCCAGTTGCCACCTCAGCATCTGGTCTTGACTCCAGCTGCCAACAGGACGACCCATCTCCAGTTGCTGCAGCCTCAGTGGTCTTGTCTGCTGCTGTACCTTAGTGGATCTAATCTTAACTCCAGCTGTTGTACCAGTGATCTAACTTACCTCAAGCTGCTGTAATTGCGATCTACTAATCTCCGCTGCTGTGGCTCAAGTGATCTAATCTGCTGCTGCACCTCAGACGCAATCTCACCTCCAGCTGCTGTGTTCCTCAGTGACTCCATCTTTAACTCCAGCTGCACCAGTGATCTAACTTAACTCAAAGCTGTTGTAATTAGTGACGATCTTGGTTCAGCTGCTAGACTCAGACGACCGCAGCCCAGCCGCGCCGACCACAGAGGACTGACCCAATCACAGACTCAGACCTAACGCGACCAGCTGTTGTGAGCCAGTGATCACCACCCAGTTGGCTGCAATTGTGATCTGAACATCAGCAGCACCCACAGACGATCTGCACTGAGTTACACTTTCTCAGTGATCTAATCTTTAACTCCAGCTGCTGCTCAGTGATCTAACTTAACACCAGCTGTTGTGGCTCAGTGATTCAACTTAACACTGCTGTAGTACCAGTGATTCATTAACACAGCTGCTGTACTGTCCCAGCTGTTGTAGCTCAGTGATTCACCCATCAATTGCTGTTGTAATTGCGACGACCTTGACCATACTGTTGGTCGATCCAAATTCCAGTTGCTAGATTCAGACAATTTAATTAGCTGCTGTACCAGATCTAACTTAACTCCAGTTAAATTATGACCTAACTTAACCCAGCTGCCACCAGTGATTCCACTTAACTCAGTTGCCACTTCAGTGATCTAACTAACTCAGTTGATGATTAGTGATCTATCCTAACTCCAGCTGCTACCAGTTCAATTTAACACCAGCCAGCCAGGCACTTAGTGATCTGTCTTGTCTCCAGCTGCTGCAATTGTCATCTAACTTAACTCAGCTGCTATACTCAGTGATCATCTTAACTCAGCTGCTGTACTCAGTGACCCAATGCACCTAGCTGCCAGACTCAGTGACGCACTTAACACCAGCTGTAGCCTCAGTGATCTGGTCTTTAACATCTAGCTGTTGCACCAGTGATCTGGTTCCCACTCCAGCTGCTGTACCAGTGATCTAATCCTAACTCCAGCTGCTGCACCAAACCAACCTGCACTCAGTGATCTGTTTAACACCAGCTGTAATTAAAGTGATCTAACGAACACCAGCACAGTGATCTGCCCAACACCAGCTGCACCCTCAGCGGGATCTAACTCACCCAGCTGTTGTTCAGTGATCTGTCTCTTAACACCAGCTGTTGTACTCCAGTGACCTAACTTAATCTCCAGCTGCTGTACCAGTGATCTAATCCCAGCTGCTGCACCAGCATCTATCTCCAGCTGCTGCACTCAGTGATTCAACTCACCTCAGTGACCTAACTTCTGGCCTCAGCTGCTGTACCAGTGATTCACCAACCAGCTGCTGTTTCAGTGACACCTCTAACTCCAGCTGCTGTGTATTCAGACTTGGTCTTGTCTTCCAGCTGCTGTACCAGTGCTTGTCCACTCCAGTTGCAATTAGTGATCTGTCTTCATCTCAGCTGCTGTACTCAGTGACTTGTCTCACCTCCAGCCGCTGTACTAGCAATGCACCCACTCCAGCTGTACTTTCAAGTGATCTGGTCCTAACTCCAGCTGCTGTACCAGTGATTCAACTTAACTCCAGGTGCTGTACTCAGCGACCTGGTCTCTAACTCCAGCTGTTGTACTGCGATCTAATTAACCTTAGCCGTTGTACCAAGTGATCTAACTTAACCCAGCTGTTGCATTGCGATTCCACTTAACTCCAGCTGCTGTAGCTCAGTGACCTGGTCTTAACACCAGCTGCTGTACCAGTGACTCAACTTAATTTCCAGCTGCTGTACCAGTCATCTATTCAACTCCAGTTAAATAGTGATCTAATTTGTTCAAAGTTGCTGTAATTAGTGACCCATCTAGCTGTTGTACCATGATCTACTTTGACCTGCTGTACTCAGTCATCTATCTTAACTAGCTGCCGTACCAGTCATCTAACTCACCTCCAGCTGCTGTATTCAGTGATCTAACTTAACACCCAGCCGCTGTACTCAGTGACTAATTGAATTTAGCACCAGCGATCTAACTTAACTCAATCTGCTGTGCCTTCAGTGATCTAACTTAACTCCAGCTGCCAGCGATTCAACTTAACTCGTTGCCAGTGACCCATCTAATCTCCAGCTGCTGTAATCAGTGATCTGGTCTTTAACTAGCGTTGCACCAGTGACCTGTCCCACCCAGCTGCTGCACCAGCTGCTGTACTCAAAGGGACCCAATCCAACCTCAAGCTGCTGTACCTCAGTGACCCAACTTAACTCCAGCCGTTGTACCAGTGACCCACTCAGCTCCAGCTGCTGTACCTCAGTGATCTATTCAACTCCAGCTGCTGTACCTCAGTGATCTGGTCTCAACTCCAGTTGTTGCACCAGTGATCTGACCTAACTCCAGCTGCTGTACTTTCAGTGAGTCTGACTAACACCAGCTGCCAGGCCTCAGTGATCAACTTAACACCAGCTGCCAGGCTCAGTGATTCCACCTTGGCCCAGCTGCTGCACCAGTGATCTGTCTTTAACACCAGCTGTGCTCAGTGATCTGGGTTCTAATGTACTCAAGATCTATTAACACTGAAGGTGCCAGAAAAGCTCACACCTGCAATTATGATCTAACACCAGCTGTTGCACTCCTCAGTGACCCACTTTGTCCTCAGCTGCTGGCTCAGTCATCTCACCCAACTCCAGCTGCTGGGTTCAGTGATCTGACCCACTCCACCAGTGATCCAACTTGGTCTCCAGGCGCTGCACCCATAACCAATCCCAGCTCAGCGATCTGGTCTGTCTCCAATTAGTGACTCCAACTTAACCTGGCTGTTTACTCAGTGATCTAACCCTTAACTCCAGCTGCTGTGCTCAGTGATCTAATCTTAACACTAGCCATAATTGTGATCTATCTCTAACCCAGCTGCTGTACTCCAGTCATCTGGCTTAACTCAGTTGTTAGTGATCTTAACTTGGTTCAGCTGTGACCAGTGATCTATCTTGGTCCTCCAGCTGTGCCTCGATCAGTTACAGACCAGTGATCTTACACCAGCTGCTGCAATTAGTGATCTATCTCAACCCAGCTGTTGTACTCATGATCTAACTAACTCCAGCTGTACTGCGACGACCTTAACTTCCAGCTTGGGTACCTCTGCACTAACGCACCAGCTGCAGCACTCAGTGATCTAATCTTAACACCAGCTGTTGTACCTCAGTGATCTAACTTAACACCAGCTGCTGTACCAGTGATCTACTAACTCCAGCTGTTGTACCAGTGATCTAATCTTAACACCAGTTGCACCAAAGACCCAGTTGCTGCAGCCCAGTGATCTAATTAATCTCCAGCTGCTGGGATCAGTGATCTATCTTGCCCAGCTGCTGCACTATGATCACCACCGTTAGATTAGCATTCCATCTGACCTGAAGGTTGCACCAGTGATTGACCACCCCATATATACTTGGTGACTAATCTTGGTCTCCAGCTGCTGACTAGTGACTCCAACTTAACCCAGCCGCTGTACCTCAGCAAGTTCCAACTTAACTCCAGCTGCTGTACCTCAGTGATCTAACTTAACTCCAGCTGCTGTACCAGATTTTAATCAACGACTCACTTGTATTTAATTGACTCCAGCTGCTGTAATTGTATTTGATTCAGACCCAGCTGCTGTACCTCAGTGATCTAACTTAACTCCAGCTGCTGTACCTCAGTGATCTAACTTAACTCCACACCAAAGACTGAACATACCACCAGGACTCCAACTTAACCCAGCCAGTTCCTCAGTGACCTAACTTAACTCCAGCCATGTACCTCAGTGACCTAACACTACAACAGTCTTGATGGTAAATACCACAACAGTCTTGATGATAACACTACAACAGTCTTGATGGTAACACCTCAACAGTCTTGATGGTAACACCTCAACAGTCTTGATGGTAACACCACAACAGTCTTGATGGTAACACTACAACAGTCTTTATGGTAACACCACTGCAGTCTTGATGGTAACACTACAACAGTCTTGATGGTAACACCACAACAGTCTTGATGATAACACAACAACAGTCTTGATGGTAACACCACAACAGTCTTCATAATAACACCACAAGAGTCTTGATGGTAATACCACAACTGTCTTGATGGTAACACCACAACAGTCTTGATGGTACACACCACAACAGTCTTGATGATAACATTACAACAGTCTTGATGGTAACACTAACAGTCTTGATGATAACACCACAACAGTCTTGATGGTAACACTACAACAGTCTTGATGATAACACCACAACAGTCTTGATGATAACACCACACAGCACCAGAGATAATACACACAATTGACAGGAATACAAATAGCCCTTGTGATAACATACAATGTCTTGATGGTTACACTCAACAGTCTTTGTGATAACACCACAACAGTCTTGATGTTAACACCACAACAGTCTTTGTGATAACACACAGTTCGATGACAACATTACAACAGTCATGATAGTAACACTACAACAGTCTTGATGATAACACCAATAACAGTCTTGATGGTAACACCACAAATACACTGATAATATTTATCTTGTGATGGTAAATAATTACAACAGTCTTGATGATAACACCACAACAGTCTTGATGATAACACCACAACAGTCTTGATGATAACACCAACAGTCTTGATGGTAACACTACAACAGTCTTGATGATAACACCACAACAGTCTTGATGATAACACAGTCTTGATGATAACACCACAACGTCTTGATGGTAACACACAACAGTCTTTGTGATAATGACAACAACAGTCTTGATGGTTACGCATCATACATTACTCAGATAATAATTGACAACAAAGCCTTGATAATACACAACACAGTCTTGATGATAACATTACAACAGTCATGGATGGTAACACTCAGTCTTGATGATAACACCACAACAGTCTTGATGGTAACACCTCAACAGTATTGATGGTAACACTACAACAGTCTTGATGATAACACCACAACAGTCTTGATTATAACACCACAATAGTCTTGATGATAACACCACAAAGTCTTGATGGTAACACCACAACAGTCTTCATAATAACACCACAAGAGTCTTGATGGTAACACCACAACAGTCTTGATGGTAACACCACAACAGTCTTGATGGTAACACCACAACAGTCTTGATGATAACATTACAACAGTCTTGATGGTAACACTACACAGTCTTGATGATAACACCACAACAGTCTTGATGGTAACACCTCAACAGTCTTGATGGTAACACTACAACAGTCTTGATGATAACACCACAACAGTCTTGATGATAACACCACAATATTCTTGATGATAACACCACAACAGTCTTGATGGTAACACTACAACAGTCTTGATGATAACACCACAACAGTCTTGATGATAACACCACAACAGTCTTGATGATAGCACCACAACAGTCTTCATAATAACACCACAACAGTCTTCATAATAACACCACAACAGTCTGGTACAGCCTCGGCATCCTGGTCTCAGATCAATTGGTCTTGTTGATGGCTTGATCAGTGAGGCTGTTGGTGCTAGCAACAGGTATTTTAGTGCAGGCACTACAGCCTGACTGATCAGAAAGTAGGCACAGGAGCTCATTAAGCTCCTCTTGTTGAACATTAAGACTAGTGTTTTATTTCGACAAGAAACTAGAAAAATAAATTCTTAAATTTTATTGTTTTGAATTAGACTTCTTGAGCCTGAATTAAAGCTCCTGGCCCTCGTGAAGATACTAATCTCTAGCTCCTGAACCTCCTGAGAGGTTGCGCAAAACTGGTACGTCTCTTGAGGAGCTGAGCTACAGCTCTCCCAAACCCCTCGTGGTTTTATTCAGGTACTGCAGGTGGAGTTAAGTTAGGTCACTGAGGTACAGCAGCTGGAGTTAAGTTAGGTCACTGAGGTACAACAGCTGGAGTTAAGTTAGGTCACTGAGGTACAGCAGCTGGAGTTAAGTTAGGTCACTGAGGTACAGCAGCTGGATTTAAGTTAGGTCACTGAGGTACAGCAGCTGGAGTTAAGTTAGGTCACTGAGGTACAGCAGCTGGAGTTGTGTTAGGTCACTGAGGTACAGCAGCTGGAGTTAAGTTAGGTCACTGAGGTACAGCAGCTGGAGTTAAGTTAGGTCACTGAGGTACAGCAGCTGGAGTTGTGTTAGGTCACTGAGGTACAGCAGCTGGAGTTAAGTTAGATCACTGAGGTACAGCAGCTGGAGTTAAGTTAGATCACTGAGGTACAGCAGCTGGAGTTAAGTTAGAACACTGAGGTACAGCAGCTGGAGTTAAGTTAGAACACTGAGGTACAGCAGCTGGAGTTAAGTTAGGTCACTGAGGTACAGCAGCTGGAGTTAAGTTAGATCACTGAGGTACAGCAGCTGGAGTTAAGTTAGAACACTGAGGTACAGCAGCTGGAGTTAAGTTAGGTCACTGAGGTACAGCAGCTGGAGTTAAGTTAGATCACTGAGGTACAGCAGCTGAGTTAAGTTAGATCACTGAGGTACAGCAGCTGAGTTAAGTTAGGTCACTGAGGTACAACAGCTGGAGTTAAGTTAGATCACTGAGGTACAGCAGCTGGAGTTAAGTTAGATCACTGAGGTACAGCAGCTGGAGTTAAGTTAGATCACTGAGGTACAGCAGCTGGAGTTAAGTTAGGTCACTGAGGTACAACAGCTGGTGTTAAGTTAGATCACTGAGGTACAACAGCTGGAGTTGAGTTAGATCACTGAGGTACAGCAGCTGGTGTTAAGTTAGATCACTGAGGTACAACAGCTGGTGTTAAGTTAGATCACTGAGGTACAGCAGCTGGTGTTAAGTTAGATCACTGAGGTACAGAAGCTGGAGTTAAGTTAGGTCACTGAGGTACAGCAGCTGGAGTTAAGTTAGATCACTGAGGTACAACAGCTGGAGTTAAGTTAGATCACTGAGGTACAACAGCTGGTGTTAAGTTAGATCACTGAGGTACAGCAGCTGGTGTTAAGTTAGATCACTGAGGTACAGCAGCTGGAGTTAAGTTAGATCACTGAGGTACAGCAGCTGAGTTAAGTTAGATCACTGAGGTATAGCAGCTGAGTTAAGTTAGATGACTGAGGTACAGCAGCTGGAGTTAAGTTAGATCACTGAGGTACAACAGCTGGTGTTAAGTTAGATCACTGAGGTACAGCAGCTGGAGTTAAGTTAGATCACTGAGGTAAAACAGCTGGAGTTAAGTTAGATCACTGAGGTACAACAGCTGGAGTTAAGTTAGATCACTGAGGTACAACAGCTGGAGTTAAGTTAGGTCACTGAGGTACAGCACCTGGAGTTAAGTTAGATCACTGAGGTACAGCAGCTGGAGTTAAGTTAGATCACTGAGATACAGCAGCTGGAGTTAGTTAGATGACTGAGGTACAGCAGCTGGAGTTAAGTTAGGTCACTGAGGTACAACAGCTGGTGTTAAGTTAGATCACTGAGGTACAACAGCTGGAGTTAAGTTAGATCACTGAGGTACAGCAGCTGGTGTTAAGTTAGATCACTGAGGTACTACAGCTGGTGTTAAGTTAGATCACTGAGGTACAGCAGCTGGTGTTAAGTTAGATCACTGAGGTACAGCAGCTGGAGTTAAGTTAGATCACTGAGGTACAACAGCTGGTGTTAAGTTAGATCACTGAGGTACAACAGCTGGTGTTAAGTTAGATCACTGAGGTACAGCAGCTGGAGTTAAGTTAGATCACTGAGGTACAACAGCTGGAGTTAAGTTAGATCACTGAGGTACAGCAGCTGGAGTTAAGTTAGATCACTGAGGTACAGCAGCTGGAGCTAAGTTAGGTCACTGAGGTACAGCAGCTGGAGTTAAGTTAGGTCACTGAGGTACAGCAGCTTGAGTTAAGTTAGATCACTGAGGTACAGCAGCTGGAGTTAAGTTAGGTCACTGAGGTACAGCAGCTGGAGTTAAGTTAGGTCACTGAGGTACAGCAGCTGAGTTAAGTTAGGTCACTGAGGTACAGCACCTGGAGTTAAGTTAGATCACTGAGGTACAGCAGCTGGAGTTAAGTTAGATCACTGAGGTACAGCAGCTGGAGTTAAGTTAGATCACTGAGGTACAGCAGCTGGAGTTAAGTTAGGTCACTGAGGTACAGCAGCTGGAGTTAAGTTAGATCACTGAGGTACAGCAGCTGGAGTTAAGTTAGAACACTGAGGTACAGCAGCTGGAGTTAGTTAGGTCACTGAGGTCAGCAGCTGGAGTTAAGTTAGATCACTGAGTACAGCAGCTGAGTTAGTTAGATCACTGAGGTACAGCAGCTGAGTTAAGTTAGGTCACTGAGGTACAACAGCTGGAGTTAAGTTAGATCACTGAGGTACAGCAGCTGGAGTTAAGTTAGATCACTGAGTACAGCAGCTGGAGTTAAGTTAGATCACTGAGGTACAGCAGCTGGAGTTAAGTTAGGTCACTGAGGTACAACAGCTGGTGTTAAGTTAGATCACTGAGGTACAACAGCTGGAGTTGAGTTAGATCACTGAGGTACAGCAGCTGGTGTTAAGTTAGATCACTGAGTACAACAGCTGGTGTTAAGTTAGATCACTGAGGTACAGCAGCTGGTGTAATCACTGGTGCTGAGTTAGATCCTGAGTACAGGTTGTTATTAGATCACTGGACTACAGCTGGTGTTAGATCACTGAGGACAGCTGGTGTTAAGTTAGATCACTGAGTACAGCAGCGGTTAATCATGGTAAAAGTGGTGTTGTTGATCACGAGCAACAGCTGGTTTGTTAGATCACTGAGTACAGCAGCGGATTAGTTAGATCACTGAGGTACAACAGCTGAGTTAGTTAGATCACTGAGGACAGCAGCTGGAGTTAGTTAGATCACTGAGGTACAGCAGCTGAGCAAGTTAGGTCACTGAGTACAGCAGCTGGATTAGTTAGGTCACTGAGGTACAGCAGCTTGAGTTGTTAGATCACTGAGGTACACAGCTGGAGTTAAGTTAGGTCACTGAGGTACAGCTGGAGTTAGTTAGGTCTGAGGACAGCAGCTGAGTTAGTTAGATCACTGAGGAGCAGCTGGAGTTAGTAGGTCACTGAGGTACAGCAGCTGAGTTAGTTAGATCACTGAGTACAACAGCTGGATTAGATCACTAAGGACAGCAGTTGAGTTAGTTGATCACTGAGGACAGCTGGAGTTAAGTAGGTCACTGGTCAGCAGCTGAGTTGTAGATCACTGGACAGCAGCTGGAGTTAGTTAGATGACTGAGGACAGCACTGGATTTGTGATGACTGAGGTCAGCAGCTGTTGTTAGATCACTGGCAGCAGCTGGAGTTGTTAGATCACTGAGGTACAGCAGCTGGTTGTAGATCACTGAGTGCAGCTGAGTTAGTGATGACTGAGTACAGCAGCTGGATTGTGGTCACTGAGTACAGCAGCTGGTGTTGTTGGTCCTAGGACAGCAGCTGAGTTAAGTTAGTCACGAAGACAGCAGCTGGAGTTAAGTTAGATCACTGAGGTACACAGCTGAGTTGTTAGATCACTGAGTAAACAGCTGGAGTTAGTTAGTCACTGAGTACAGCACCTGAGTTAGTTAGTCACTGAGACAGCAGCTGGAGTTATAGATACTGAGTACAGCAGCTGGAGTTAGTTAGCACTGAGGTACACAGCTGGAGTTGTTAGGTCACTGAGGTACACAGCTGGAGTTAGTTAGTCACTGAGACAGCAGCTGGAGTAGTTAGAACACTGAGTACAGCAGCTGGAGTTAGTAGGTCACTGAGACAGCAGCTGGAGTTAAGTTGTCACTGAGGTACAGCAGCTGAGTTAGTTAGACACTGAGTACAGCAGCTGAGTTAAGTAGTCACTGAGTACAGCAGCTGAGTTAGTTAGATCACTGAGTAAGCAGCTGGAGTGATCTGGTACAAAGCTGGGTTGTCATGGTACAGCAGCTGGTTATTGATCACTGAGTACAGCTGGTGTAGATCACTGAGGTACACAGCTTTAGTTAATCACTGAGGTAGCATGAGTTAGATACTGGTACAGCAGCTGAGTAATCACAGCATGGGTTAATGTACTGGTAAGCAGCTGAGTTAGGATACTGAGTAACAGCTGGAGTTGATCACTGGTACAACAGCTGGGTGTTAGACTGAGTACACAGCTGGAGTTGTTAGTCACTGTAACACTGAGTTAAGTAGATCACTGGTACACAGCTGGGTTGTTGATCAAAACAGCAGTGAGTTAGTTAGATACTGAGTAAGCACTGGATTAATTGTCACTGAGTACACAGCTGGGTTGTATACTGAGTACAACAGCTGGGTGTGTCACTGAGGTACACAGCTGGTTATTAGAACTGGTTATTAGATCACTGGTACAGCAGCTGGTGTTGTTAGATCACTGAGTACACAGCTGATAGTTAGATCACTGGTACACAGCTTTTATTGTCACTGAGTACACAGCTGGAGTTAGATCACTGAGTACAGCTGGATTGTGATCACTGGTACAACAGTATTAATGATCACTGAGGTACAGCAGCTGGAGTTAAGTTAGATCACTGAGGTACAGCAGCTGGAGTAAGTTAGTCACTGAGTACAGCAGCTGGAGTTAGTTAGTCACTGAGGTACAGCAGCTTGAGTTAAGTTAGATCACTGAGGTACAGCAGCTGGAGTTAATTAGGTCACTGAGTACAGCTGAGTTAAGTTAGTCACTGAGGTACAGCAGCTGAGTTAGTTAGATCACTGAGGTACAGCAGCTGGAGTTAAGTTAGGTCACTGAGGCAGCAGCTGAGTTAAGTTAGATCACTGAGGTACAACAGCTGGAGTTAATTGATCACTAGGTACAGCAGCTGAGTTAAGTTAGATCACTGAGTACACAGCTGGAGTTAAGTTAGTCACTGAGGACAGCAGCTGGAGTTAAGTAGATCACGAGGTAAGCAGCTGGAGTAAAGTGATGAGGTACAGCAGCTGATTTAGTTAGATGACTGAGGACAGCAGCTAGTTAAGTTAGATCACTGAGGTACAGCAGCTGGAGTTAGTTAGATCACTGAGTACAGCAGCTGGTTGTTAGATCACTGAGGTACAGCAGCTGGAGTTAAGTTAGATACTGAGGTACAGCAGCTGGAGTTAAGTTAGTCACTGAGTACAGCAGCTGGAGTTAAGTTAGGTCACTGAGGTACAGCAGCTGTAGTTAAGTTAGATCACTGAGGTACAGCAGCTGGAGTTAAGTTAGATCACTGAGGTACAGCAGCTGGAGTTAAGTTAGGTCACTGAGGTACAGCAGCTGGAGTTAAGTTAGATGACTGAGGTACAGCAGCTGGAGTTAAGTTAGATGACTGAGGTACAGCAGCTGGTTAAGGTAGATACTGAGGTACAGCAGCTGGGTTAAGTTAGATGACTGAGGTACAGCAGCTGGTGTTAAGTTAGATGACTGAGGTACAGCAGCTGGAGTTAAGTTAGATGACTGAGGTACAGCAGCTGGAGTTAAGTTAGATGACTGAGGTACAGCAGCTGGTGTTAAGTTAGATGACTGAGGTACAGCAGCTGGAGTTAAGTTAGATGACTGAGGTACAGCAGCTGGAGTTAAGTTAGATCTCTGGTACAGAAACATTTGTTTTTTTTCTCTGAACAAGTCTTTGTAATCATTGATGTAGAGGGAGCAAAGGTTGATGTTGAGGAAGCAAAGGTTGATGTTGAGGAAGCAAAGGTTGATGTGGAGGGAGCAAAGGTTGATGTTGAGGAAGCAAAGTTGATGTTGAGGAAGCAAAGGTTGATGTTGAGGAAGCAAAGGTTGATGTTGAGGAAGCAAAGGTTGATGTTGAGGAAGCAAAGGTTGATGTGGAGGGAGCAAAGGTTGATGTTGAGGAAGCAAAGGTTGATGTAGCGGGAGCAAAGGGTGATGTGGAGGGAGCAAAGGTTGATGTGGAGGGAGCAAAGGTTGATGTTGAGGAAGCAAAGGTTGATGTTGAGGAAGCAAAGGTTGATGTTGAGGAAGCAAAGGTTGATGTTGAGGAAGCAAAGGTTGATGTTGAGGAAGCAAAGGTTGATGTGGAGGGAGCAAAGGTTGATGTTGAGGAAGCAAAGGTTGATGTGGGAGCAAAGGTTGATATGGGGAGCAAAGGTTCATGTGAGGAGCAAAGGTTGATGTGGAGGAGCACAGGTTGATGTTGAGGAAGCAAAGGTTGATGTTGAGGAAGCAAAGGTTGATGTGGAGGGAGCAAAGGTTGATGTGGAGGGAGCAAAGGTTGATGTGGAGGGAGCAAAGGTTGATGTTGAGGAAGCAAAGGTTGATGTGGAGGTAGCAAAGGTTGATGTTGAGGAAGCAAAGGTTGATGTGGCGGGAGCAAAGGTTGATGTGGAGGGAGCAAAGGTTGATGTGGAGGGAGCAAATGTTGATGTGGAGGGAGCAAAGGTTGATGTGGAGAGAGCAAAGGTGGATGTGGAGGGAGCAAAGGTTGTTGTGGAGGGAGCAAAGGTTGATGTGGAGGGAGCAAAGGTTGATATGGAGTGAGCAAAGGTTGATGTGGAGGGAGCAAAGGTTGTTGTGGAGGGAGCAAAGGTTGATGTGGAGGGAGCAAAGGTTGATGTGGAGGGAGCAAATGTTGAGGTGGAGGGAGCAAAGGTTGATGTTGAGGAAGCAAAGGTTGATGTGGAGGGAGCAAAGGTTGATGTTGAGGAAGCAAAGGTTGATGTGGCGGGAGCAAAGTGTGATGTTGAGGGAGCAAAGGTTGATGTGGAGGGAGCAAAGGTTGATGTGGAGGGAGCAAAGGTTGATGTGGAGGGAGAAAAGGTTGATGTTGAGGAAGCAAAGGTTGATGTGGCGGGAGCAAAGGGTGATGTGGAGGGAGCAAAGGTTGATGTGGAGGGAGCAAAGGTTGATGTGGAGGGAGCAAAGGTTGATGTTGAGGAAGCAAAGGTTGATGTGGCGGGAGCAAAGGTTGATGTGGAGGGAGCAAAGGTTGATGTGGAGGGGGCAAAGGTTGATGTGGAGGGAGCAAAGGTTGATGTAGAGGGAGCAAAGGTTGATGTGGAGGGAGCAAAGTTTGATGTGGAGTGAGCAAAGGATGATGTAGAGGGAACAAAGGTTGATGTGGAGAGAGCAAAGGTTGATGTAGAGGGAGCAAAGGTTGATGTGGAGGGAGCAAAGGTTGATGTAGAGGGAGCAAATGTTGATGTAGAGTGAGCAAAGGTTGATGTGGAGGGAGCAAAGGTTGATGTGGAGGGAGCAAAGGTTGATGTTGAGGAAGCAAAGGTTGATGTGGCGGGAGCAAAGGTTGATGTAGAGGGAGCAAAGGTTGATGTAGAGGGAGCAAAGGTTGATGTGGAGGGAGCAAAGGTTGATGTAGAGGGAGCAAAGGTTGATGTAGAGTGAGCAAAGGTTGATGTGGAGGGAGCAAAGGTGGATGTAGATGTAGCAAAGGTTGATGTAGAGGGAGCAAAGGTTGATGTGGAGGGAGCAAAGGTTGATGTGGAGGGAGCAAAGGTTGATGTAGAGGGAGCAAAGTTTGATGTAGAGGGAGCAAAGGTTGATGTGGAGGGAGCAAATGTTGATGTGGAGGGAACAAAGGTTGATGTGGAGGGAGCAAAGGTTGATGTAGAGGGAGCAAAGGTTGTGTATTTTGATGGATATCTCTCTCCGATTACTCATTGATCGAAACTCATCTTTAACATAATTGCCCCATAATGATGTAGTTTTTCCTCTCATTACGTACTCCCATAATGGAATTTAAATTTTTGGTATTGAGGGATCAGGTAGAATATGTCGAAGTACCAGAAAATGGTAACAATAAAATTTGCTTCCATGTTTGGCCAAACAAAATTGCTCCATGAAAATGATTGCATCCTGAAAGGAATTCAGCGGTGCTGAGATTGTTACGCAGCACTCACTGTTGACATTGAACAGCTGGAAAGTACGAGTAAAGGTAACCTTGATGTGTGCCAGTACGTAGCAAGGACTCAGTCACCTTCGTCGTGTTCGTTCCCGGAGATACTGTCGTTAGCTCAGACTGGTAAGAGGATATATTGTCACAAACCCTCCCCAATCCTTTCTCTCGCTAAAACTGCGACTTATACAATATTGTTTAAAAATAAGACATGTGGGTATCTTTTAATTATTCCCAGATGCCCCAGATGCTGTATAAATTAGGTGGATAATTTGTAGTACCGGCAAATTACTTGAGTTGACCAAGAAAATGTCCGATACGCTTTGAAAAGATAAGTTTTTAATTGGCATTGCAAAATACCTCAATGGCTGACAGAATATATAGATTACAGTCTGTTGTTGGTGCCTCATCACGGCTCGTTTTAATCGCTTTAATTCTCACTCTGAAAATAGTGTTGAATTTCACTGCGATCTAAGCCTAGGTAGGCTTTGAGCACGCGCCACCACACACACACACACACACACACACACACACACACACACACACACACACACACACACACACCACACACACACACACACACACACACACACACACACACACACACACACACCAGTTTGGAACCCACACCTGGTCAAGCACGTCAAGAAATTAGAGAAAGTGCAAAGGTTTGCAACAAGACTAGTCCCAGAGCTAAGGGGATTGTCCTACGAAGAAAGGTTAAGGGAAATCGGCCTGACGACACTAGAGGACAGGAGAGTTAGGGGAGACATGATAACGACATATAAAATACTGCGAGGAATAGATAAGGTGGACAGAGACAAGATGTTCCAGAGAGGGGACACAGAAACAAGGGGTCACAATTGGAAGTTGAAGACTCCTATGAGTCAAATGGATGTTAGGAAGTATTTCTTCAGTCATAGAGTTGTCAGGAAGTGGAATAGCCTAGAAAGCGACATAGTGGAGGCAGGAACCATACATAGTTTTAAGACGAGGTTTGATAAAGCTCATGGAGCAGAGGAGAGAGAGGACCTAGAAGCAATCAGTGAAGAGGCGGGGCCAGGAGCTATGACTCGACCCATGCAACCACAAATAGGTGAGTACAAATAGATGAGTACACACACACACACACACACACACACACACACACCACACACACACACACACACACCACTAAACTACAGACCAGTGTCACTGACATGTATAGTATGCAATGTCATGGAGAAGATTATCAGGAGAAGAGTGGTGGAGCACCTAGAAAGGAATGATCTCATCAACGACGGCCAACACGGTTTCAGGGATGGGAAATCCTGTGTCACAAACCTACTGGAGTTCTACGACAGAGTGACAGCAGTAAGACAAGAGAGAGAGGGGTGGGTAGATTGCATATTCTTGGACTGTAAGAAGGCGTTTGACACAGTTCAACACATGAGATTAGTGCAGAAGCTGGAGGACCAGGCAGGGATAACAGGGATGGCACTACAATGGATCAGGGAATACCTGTCAGGAAGACAGCAGCGAGTCGTGGTACGTGGTGAGGTGTCAGAGTGGGCGCCGGTGACGAGTGGGGTTTCACAGGGGTCACTCCTAGGACAGGTGCTGTTTCTGGTATTTGTGAACGACATGACAGAAGGAATAGACTCTGAAGTGTCCCTGTTTGCAGATGATGTGAAGTTGATGAGAAGAATTCAATCGGACGAGGATCAGGCAGAACTACAAAGGGATCTGGACAGGCTGCAAGCCTGGTCCAGCAATTGGCTCCTGTAGTTCAACCCCACCAAGTGCAAAGTCATGAAGATTGTGGAAGGGAAAAGAAGACCGCAGACGGAGTACAGTCTAGGGGTCCAGAGACTACAAACCTCAATCAAGGAAAAAGATCTTGGACTGAGTATAACACCAGGCACATCTCCTGAGGCGCACATCAACCAAATAACTGCTGCAGCATACGGGCGCCTAGCAAACCTAAGAACAGCATTCCGACATCTTAATAAAGAATCATTCAGGACCCAGTACACTGTGTACGTTAGGCCCATACTGGAGTATGCAGCACCAGTTTGGAACCCACACCTAGCCAAGCACGTAAAGAAGCTAGAAAAAGTGCAAAGGTTTGCAACAAGACTAGTCCCGGAGCTAAGGGGTATGTCCTACGAGGAGAGGTTAAGGGGAATCGACTTGACGACACTGGAGGACAGGAGAGAAAGGTGGGACATGATAACGACATATAAGATACTGAGAGGATTTGACAAGGTGGACAAAGACAGAATGTTCCAGAGATGGGACACAGCAACAAGGGGACACAGTTGGAAGTTGAAGACTCAGATGAATCACAGAGATGTTAGGAAGTATTTCTTCAGTCACAGAGTGGTCGGGAAGTGGAATAGTTTGGGAAGCGATGTAGTGGAGGCAGGTTCCATACATAGCTTTAAGAAGAGGTATGATAAAGTTCATGGCGCAGGGAGAGTGACCCAGTAGCGGCCAGTGAAGAGGCGGGGCCAGGAGCTGTGACTCGACCCCTGCAACCACAACTAGGTGAGGACAACTAGGTGAGTACACACACCACGCATGTGGAGAAAATTCTCCAAAAGAGGGGGGTATCCACCCTTTCTACCTTTGTTAAGGGCCCCACCCTTTCCGCCCTTAGGAAGGGGCCAGACGAGGCGAGTCTGGCTGTAAAAACAAATTA
>WNWK01035009.1:0-20071 GCA_009830355.1 Cherax destructor | reverse complement strand
ATATTTCACTAGTTTTGCTTTGATGTCTTTGTTTTCAGCTTCAAGGGCAAAGATGTATTCCCTAATATTATCAGGAGTAGTCATACCTTGGTGCCCAGGATGGAATCCTACGAAGCTGGTGGGGTTGGTGGGAGAGTCAGCCATGGTGGGTGATGTTATTGTTGTCGTCGGGGTCCGGGCGGGGGTGTGGGGGGTTGTTGATGCACCGGCTTTCTGTTGTGTAGACATGTTGTGTTTCAAAGTCCTTAGCGTTGGTTTCTTGGTACTGTTCTTGGTTCCTCTGCGATTTCCGCTCATAGTATCACTAGTGAAGCTATGGAGGAGGCTTTATTTCCTTTAGATTGGGTTAGGCGTTCGTGTGGCAGCGCGGGCGATGTTTGGGTTTGCAGGGCTGTCTTCCTTAGATCTTCAATTTTGTTAAGGTTTGGGTAGCATTTCTAGTATTCTTGGGTCATTATGTGATCTACGTGGGTTTGTGCAGTTGTACCTTCAATTAGGCCATCACAAGCTTTGATGAGCGCTGAGTTTTTTGGAGAATAAGGGCTGCTAGGATGCTGCCGCTGCCGCTGCCGCTGCCTAGTTTGATCCACCCAGAGATGATAATTATACAGCCTATATCAATCTCACCCTAGCAGAGTTGGGGTTAAGTGTAAATAACCTGTATAGATAAATATGTAGTAAGCGTTTAACTGTGTGTTATAATATCTACTTAGTATCACTCAAATTTTTTTTTGTGTGTTCACGTTCTCTCCGAGTTCTGAGAATTAACAGTATAGATTTGTGTGCACCATATCTACCTTGTCTGTTAATCACTACCTTCTTGTAATTATATTTCCTCAGAATTCGTAGATCACATGAAGACAGTTCGATCGAACAAATTATTTTTTATCTCTTTTATAATAATAATAATAATAATAATAATAATTTTTATTTCAATGCATGTTACAAGTGTACAATGTTATTGGTAGTTACAAATATAATACAAATATAAAACTGTAATGCAAGGAGAGCCACTGGCATGCCATGGCATTAGGGGCAGTTTATTCTAGAGACTTATTCACTAAGTACTTAATGCTAAAGAAATTGATTGAGTTTATTCTAGTTCTATATTATTTAGATTATTAAATGGTTATACATACTATTTAAAGACAATACAAGAGAAATTGGTTGAGTTTAATCTAGTTGTAGAATTTATTTCAAATTACAGTATGTTGATGCTATACTAGTATAATAACAATACTAGAAATAGTTTTTAGAGTTTCATCTAGGTATATATTTTATTTCGAATTAAGAAAATGATGATACTATAAGATTTTAAATGACAATATGATGATATGAGATTGCAACAAGTGTTAAGGAGGATGAACATATCAAAATGAGATCTTCTTAAGTAAAATAATATTGGGTTTGGAAGTTTGTTACAGTATGAGTATTTAGTATAGGGTGAGTAGGTGACTTTTGAGAAGAGTCTTGAATTGATTTTCCGACAAGGTTAACTTGATATTTACTGGTAATGAATTCCAGATTTTGGGGCCCTTTATGTGCATAGAATTTTTACATTGGTTAGTATGGACTCGGGGGTATGTCAAATAGTGATCTGTGTCTTGTGTCATGTTCGTGGGACCTATTAAAGTTGTTGAGGAGAATTCTGAGCGCAGGGTTAATATTAGCATGTAGAGTTTTATGTATGTAGAAGGCACATGAATAGGTATGAATATTTTTATGGTGAGTAGTTTTAAGGTTCTGAATATAGGTGGAGTATGCTGTCTAGAGTGGGAATTTGTTATCATCCTGACTGCAGCCTTTTGCTGGGTTATGAGTGGTCTAAGGTGATTTAATGTTGTTGAGCCCCATGCACAGATTCCATAGGTGAGATAAGGGTAGATAAGAGAATGATATAGTGCAATGAGAGCTGGTTGAGGCACATAATAGCGTATCTTAGATAATATACCTACTGTCCTTGAGATTTTCTTGGAAATTTGTTGTATGTGTGTTTGGAATTTAAGACTACTGTCAAGGTGGATTCTAGGAATTTTCCCTCTGTGAGCCTTGTGATGGGTGAACCATTTAGCGTTATGTTAAGTGGAACATTTGTAGCTTTGTTTCCAAACTGAATGTAGTAGGTCTTGTCCGTATTGAGAGTAAGCTTATTTGTCATCATCCATGTTGATATTTTCTGTAATTCGGCATTAACTGTGTTGGCTAGTACGACTGGATTTGGGTGAGAGAAGACATATGTTGTGTCATCTGCAAACAAAATGGGTTTGAGTAGTTGTGATGCATTCGGTAGGTCATTTATGTAAATGAGGAATAGGAGTGGCCCCAGGACACTACCTTGAGGGACACCGACTGTAATTTGTTGTGTGGAAGAGTTCTCTCCATTTGTGTTCACGTACTGACTTCTGTTGCTAAGGTACGACTTTAGGTAGTTGAGGGGGTGCCCCCTAATACCATAGTGCGCTAGTTTTGTGAGCAATAAATCATGGTCGACTGTATCAAATGCTTTGCGTAGGTCTATGAAGATTCCCAGCGGAACCTCTTTCTTCTCAAGTGCGGTGTATATTAACTCTAACATGTGTGTTATAGCATCGTTTGTGCTCTTGTTGGTCCTGAATCCAAATTGACAGGGGTTTAGTACATTGTGTGAGACGAGGTAGGAATAGATCTGTTTATGAATTAATTTTTCGAAGATTTTAGAAAGCAGTGGTAAATTTGAGATTGGTCTGTAATTGTTCAAGTCAGTTTGGTCACCTCCTTTTCTAGAATGAGCTTATTTAATTAATTCCTAAGTATCATGATGCATCATATAGTAATGTAGATTATTCCGTCACGATAATATCTATGTGAAGTATAATGTTAAATGTTGTGTACTTTGACAATGTATAGAATCAGCTGAGAGTTGTTGCCTGTTGTCCTTAGTTTGTATAGTTGTATGTCGAGACGCCATACGTAGCATGCCCGAGCTGTACGGGTTGTACTTATAACGGCTGCATCACGGCTGTTCATGTGATTTCCAACCTCTGCCCATGTGATCTGGCATCAGCCAATGATAGGCCTGCCTTTTGAATGCCTCAGCGCCAGGCGGCCTAGTGTTCAGTGACCATCGAGACTGAGTGCAGGACAGACGGACACAGGCATAGGCTCTCAGCTCCCATATATCTAACGCCTCATTGACACCCGAATCTGTATGACAGTGTCCACCGTTGAAGACACGGCTAGACTCCAAGCAGACATAAACCAAATCTTTAAATGGGCTGCAGAAAACAATATGAAGTTCAATGATGAGAAATTTCAATTACTCAGATACGGAAAACGTGAAGAAATTAAAATCTCTTCGGAGTACAAAACTAATTCCAACCACACAATAGAGCGAAAAACTAATGTCAAAGACCTGGGAGTGATCATGTCAGAGGATCTCACCTTCAAGGACCATAACAAAGTAGCAATTGCATCTGCTCGAAAAATGACAGGATGGATAATGAGAACCTTCAAAACCAGGGATGCCAAGCCCATGTTGACACTTTACAGATCGCTTGTTCTATCTAGGCTGGAATATTGCTGCACACTAACGGCACCTTTCAAGGCGGGTGAAATTGCTGACCTTGAAAATGTGCAGAGAACCTTCACCGCACGCATAAGTGCGATAAACCACCTCAACTACTGGGAACGCTTGGATTCCTAAACCTGTACTCACTAGAACGCAGGCGGAGAGATACATTATTATATACACATGGAAAATTTTCGAGGGCTTAGTACCAAACTTGCACACAAAAATCACTCCCTACGAAAGCAAAAGACTCGGCAGGCGATGTAACATCCCCCAATGAAGAGCAGGGTGCCACTAGCACGTTGAGGGACAACACAATAAGTGTCAGGGGCCCAAGATTGTTCAACTGCCTCCCAGCATACATCAGGGGGATTACCAACAAACCCCTGGCTGTCTTCAAGCAGGCACTGGACAGGCACCTAAAGTCGGTACCTGACCAGCCGGGCTGTGGTTCGTACGTTGGACTGCGTGCGGCCAGCAGTAACAGCCTGGTTGATCAGGCTCTGGTCCAACAGGAGGCCTGGTCACGGACCGGGCCGCGGGGGCGTTGACCCCTGGAATTCTCTCCAGGTAGATAAACGATTACCGAGCAATATATAGATGAATAACTTACTTCCCAGATAATCCGCGCGGAAGTGGCGCAAGGAATTTTTTTTTTCGGAGCAAAATAACATTTTTCTTAGTTTTATCATGCATTACGAGTGCATATCATAGTTAACCCTGTTAGTTTTCTTTAATACAAGTTCTCTAGAAAGAAAAAGGGAACTCCCAGGAACACCAGTAACCTTGGAAGTAATATGATACTCCGAGGTGGCGATCATATTATGCCACATATTATTCATTCTGGAGTATTTACCATGTTTATTTGTTATTTATATTGTCTATTATGTCATAATAGATCAATTGTGATAGATATAAATGCCGTAGTATTGATAATAGCGTTATAATGAAGCATATTCCCGGTTATCCTGAGACAGAAATTTCTGCCGACGCAAGCAAATGTTCCAGACGGTTCCTGATTAGCTGCCAGACTATGTATAAGCTCCGCCCACTCTGTTATGATGCCAAATCGTCAATTATTATATAAGTAGGAATAATGCAAGAAATTAAGGAAAAAAGATCGGGAAAAAAAAAATACGAAAATTCACGACATGTCAGCCGACCTACTATGGGTGTTGGCGTTACCATGGTGTTATAAACGACCATAATTCTTTGTAGGAATGTCGTAGACAATGATTCTTGTAACATTGTGTAGCCAGAGAGTTACTCTATTTTTCAATGTGGTTAACTCAATTTTCGATTTTTTTCGAATATTTTTTTTTTTTCCCTCGCGTGCCGAGGGAAGCCATACAGGGGCCCCTTTATGGACTTCTGCGCCAGCCTTCGTCAGGTCTGGACGCTCTCTCTCGCCTGAGTATTAGTGACAATTTTACCCCGTTCTCTTTGGGACGCTTGTCCTCATCTATTTTGGCCGCCGGGCACTACAAGAGGGCACCTGTTCATCGGCTTACTTCTAGTCAGCTCCATTTTTTCCGCTCTGCGGATAATTATTTAACGGTGGGGCTTTGGGGTCCTGCTTTTCTGGGGCTTGGCAAGGGGTCCACCGGATCTAATCGGAAAGTTTCAAGTTTCTATCTCTATTTCCAAAGGAACTTTTGTTCCTTTTCTTTCATGGCTCAGCCTTGGCCAACAAATCTTCCCCGACCATCGGGAAGTTGGGCCTCGATACTGCGTAAGCTGTCAGGGCCCTGATACCCCAACACAGAAGAAGAGGAGTCACCTTTATTTGTGGCTTCTCCTTCCCCTGCGGGTTTACTACCTCTTGTAATATACTTGTAAACAGTGACGAGTCTCCCCGCCCCTGCGGGTTTCCACCGCTTATCATACATCAAGCTGGATCATCCTCAAGGATCTTGATCCAACCACTTATTGTGCAGCAAAATGTAAGTAATAATAATAATAATAATGTTGTCTATATTTACTATAGTAATGTACAAGGTATACAGACCATAGCTGACATCAATGACATACTACTATATAGAAAGCCACTTGTTATGCTGAGCATTTCCCGCAAATTAGGTCAGTGACCCAGGATGCGACCCACACCAGTCCACTAACACCCAGGTACCCATTTTACTGATGGGAACATAGACAACCAGTGTAAAGAAACACGCCCAATGTTTCTACCCTGGCTGGGAATCGAACCCAGACCCGCCGTGTGAAGCAGAGCTTTAGCTACCAGGCCACCTGTGATACATGTTAAGATAAGATTTCGTTCGGATTTTTAACCCGGAGGGTTAGCCACCCAGGATAACCCAAGAAAGTCAGTGCGTCATCGAGGACTGTCTGTCTTATTTCCATTGTGGTCCTCAATCTTGTCCCCCAGGATGCGACCCACACCAGTCGACTAACACCCAGGTACCTACTTGCTGCTAGGTGAACATGACAACAGGTGTAAGGAAACACATCGAAATGTTTCTACCCGCCGGGAATCAAACCCCGGCCCTCGTGTGTGAAGCGGGGCTTTAGCCACCAGGTCAAAGGCTTATGATATATGGCAGTGACAAATGTTGGTTTATTTATACATTGACAGTGATACATGTAAGGAAATGTTATAAATATGAGTGATACATGCATGTATAGACCCCAGTGGAAATAAGTTACTTTGAATTTTTGTGTTATCCTGGGTAATGTACACATGCTCATGTATGATAATTTATGTAACTGTATTTATGTGTACCTCTACCTGAATAAACTTGCTTACATATATGGAAGGAATATATATGTAGGTATGATCCACATATATTAGTGATACATGTGATGGAATATTGTACATTTGAGGAGTGATACTTATATGGGTGTGATACATATGTGGGAGTGTGATGAATATACCTTTGAGGAGTTTTGAGAGTTTAGCTACTCTCGGAGCCCACCTATGGGCTAGGCTCGTCTGGTGCTTGCCTGGTCTACCAGGCTGTTGCTGCTGGAGGCCCGCTGCCCCACATATCCATCACAGCCTGGTTGATCTGGCACCTGGTGAAGATACTTTTCAAGTTTCCTCTTGAAGGCTTCTACACTTGTTCCAGCCGTGTATCTGATATCTTCTGGTAAGATATTGAATTCTGGGACCCCGTATGTTGATAAGTAAGTTTATTCAGGTATACACAAATACATTTACATAGATTATCATACATAGCAGCATATGTGTAGAGAACCTAGGATAACCCAAAAAGTCAGACAGAGTGACTTACAGTATTTCCATTGGGGTCCTTTTAGTACCTTAATATTATACATTGTAGGAGATATATGTTATTATATTATAAAGGATATATGTATACTAGGAATAAGGTAAAAAGAGTTATGTATTAACATTTACATGTGTGTTAGCTAAAAAAATGGAAAATCATTCTCCTCCCTTTCTGTCGCTACATTCATTAGGTACCTTTTGGCTCTCTTCTTGAACTGGCTCATGCTATGACTGCCTTTGACATGTGCAGGCAGTCTGTTCCATTCCTTTATTGCTGTACAATAAAAGGTGTTTGAAGCCTGGCCACTGACTGTGGGTACTACAAAGTTGTGCTCTCTTTCCCTAGTACTATGTCTGCTTTGGTTCCCAGCCTTGACAAAATTGGCAGCAAGATATTCTGGACACTGTTTGTGAACAATTTTATAAATGCTCTGGAAAACGTACAAAGGAGGATGACTACGTTGATCCCATGTATCAGAAATCTTGCCTATGAGGATAGACTGAGGGCCCTGAATCTGCACTCTCTAGAAAGGCGTAGAATTAGGGGGGATATGATTGAGGTGTATAAATGGAAAACAGGAATAAATAAAAGGGATGTAAATAGCGTGCTGAAAATATCTAGTATTGACAGGACACGCAGCAATGGCTTTAAGTTGGATAAATTCAGATTCAGGAAGGATATAGGAAAGCATTGGTTTGGTAATAGAGTTGTGGATGAGTGGAACAAACTCCCGATTACAGTTATAGAGGCTAAAACGTTGTGTAGTTTTAAAAATAGGCTAGATAAATATATGAGTGGGTGCGGGTGGGTGTGAGTTGGTCCTGACTAGCTTGTGCTACTAGGTCAGATGCCGTGCTCCTTCCTTAAGTGAATGTAACCTGACCTGGCTGGGTCGGGGCATTGGCTTAAGCTGGTGGGAGACTTGGACCTGCCTCGCATGGGCCAGTAGGCCTGCTGCAGTGTTCCTTCTTTCTTATGTTCTTATGAAGTTGTTTTATTGTCTTCAATCTTCAGCATATCCAATTGTTGTAATTCATCCTGGCCTACATGTTCTCTTGGGCCCAGGTCCAGGATGAATCTTACCATTTTGTTCTGGGTGATTTGCAGTTTATCTTTCAGTTTTTTTGTTAAGGCAGAGTACCATGAAGAGCAAACGTAGTCCATATGACATTGTATAAGGGCTAGACATAGGGTCCTGCTAGCCTCGGTAGGTAGACACTGTGCTTGTCTGTAGAGGAACTTCAGTCTGGCATTCGCTTTCTTTACTACGTAAAGTGAAACAGTCTCTTTTCACTTTCAAGATTCATAGAAAATCCTAATACAGTGGACCCCCGGTGTTCGTCCTGCTCCAAACTCTGTTCCCTATCAATTCTCCTGACATGCACTGGTCAAAGGGGATATTTTACTGAGGAAACTGAAGTGATGGGTTCCCCATTACACCAGACATTAACATTATTTACCCTTCTCAGTTTATATTTCGTGCCAAAGAGTATGGCTTTTGTTTTCCTGAGATGTAACAATAGTTTGTTGTCTACTAACCATTTGCTGCAGTGTTCCCTTATTGTCCCCACTGCACCTCTGCTTCACACTGGGTTTATTTTACACTTCCTCCCATATCTCTGTTCCAGCCGTGTTTCTGATACAGAAAATATCACTATGGAAGACAACTAATAAACTTACTCTAAATACTGACAAGACCTACTTTATACAGTTTGGAAACAGAGTTACAAATGTTCCACTTAACATAACACTCAACGGTTCACCCATCACAAGACTCACAAAGGGAAAATTCCTAGGAATCCACATTGACAGTAGCCTTAATTAATTCCAAACACACACACAACAAATTTCCAAGAAAATCTCAAAGACAGTAGGCATATTATCTAAAATATGCTACTATGTGCCTCAATCTGCCCCTAATGCCATGGCATGCCAGTGGCTCTCCTTGCATTACAGTTTTATAATTGTAACTACCAATAACAGTGTACACTTGTAACATGCATCGAAATAAAAATATTATTATTATTATTATTATTATTATTAATCAATAAATAACAAAAAAGGCACAATACCGTGACTGGAACAATACACACACAACCCGCACATATAAAAGAGAGGAGCTTACGACGACGTTTCGGCCCGACTTGGACCATTTACAAAGTCACACTAACACACAGAGACAGAGGAAGGGTATTTATAGGCAGGCAGACAGGGGAGGGTACAAGAGAGTGGGGTAATGATGGAGTAGTGGAAGTAGTAGTAGTAGTAATGGTAGTAGAGGATCAGAGATCACAGTCATCCCATTGATTGGTCTTCTGCTAAAACTGTCTACCCTACGTCCAACTTTCATAGTCGCCGCCTGGTTGAATCCTCCCTTATACACAACTTTCCCTGTATGAATCTTAGCCCTGGCTTTGTCTCTGTTGATGCTTTCCTCTCTCATTACATTGTTAAATGCTCTAAACTTCAGAACACCCGTGACTTAACCTGATTCCTTCCCTATCTTCTCTTCCCCCTTCTCCTTTTTTCTCCTATGGGTTTTCCTTTCTTTCTTTTCTTTTGCCTTGTATTTTCCTTCATTTTTTTTTTTCGCTTTTCTTCCCTCTCGTCCCACCCTTGCGGGCCGCTAGCCTCATTGCAGTGCTCCTTCCCATATGACTGTCTCCTCTACTACCATTACTACTACTACTACTTCCACTACTCCATCATTACCCCACTCTCTTGTACCCTCCCCTGTCTGCCTGCCTATAAATACCCTTCCTCTGTCTCTGTGTGTTAGTGTGACTTTGTAAATGGTCCAAGTCGGGCCGAAACGTCGTCGTAAGCTCCTCTCTTTTATATGTGCGGGTTGTGTGTGTATTATTAATCAGCTCTACTTGCACTATATCACTCGCTCATCTACCCATATCTCACTTATGGAATCTGTGCATAAGGCTGCAGTCAGAATGATAACAAATTCCCACTCTAGACAGCATACTCCACCAATATTCAAAAGCCTAAAACTACTCGCCATAAAGAACATTCACACTTATTCTTGTGCCTACTACATTCATAGAACTCTACATTCTAATGTAAACCCACCACTCAAAATTCTCCTCACCAACCTTAATAGGACCCATGACCATAACACAAGATACAGATCACTTTTTGATGTACCCCGTGTCCATAGCAACGTATGTAAGAATTCTATGCACATAAAGGGCCCCAGAATCGGAACTCATTACCAGGAAATTCTAAAATAACCTTGTCTGAAAATCAATTTAAGGCTCTTCTCAAAAACCACCTACTCACCCTAAACTAAATTCTCATACTGTAAATTGCTTTCAAAAATGCTCAAAGTTATTTTTCTATAAAATAATTTCAATTTTTACTATTATGTTACCACCTAATCACCCTAAACTAAATACTCAAACTGTAAATTACTCTCAAAAATGCTCAGTTATTTTCATTAAGATAATTTAATTTTTACTATTATGTTACCATCCTACTAACCACTTGTTACAATGTCTATCATCATTTTTAATGAACAATGTACAGTGGACCCCGAGTTTCGTAAACCCGGAAATCGTACATTTATGTAAGTATAATATTATAAGTGCTTGTGGAAAAGTATTTTTGGGGTCTGAAATAGACTAACCTACGTGACATTTTTCTTAAGGGTAAATTCGTTCGGTAATGGCACTTGAGCAGACTTCAGGAGTGAAGTTTTTACGAAACTCGGGGGTCCACTGTACGTATTATCATATCATAATTTGAATGATCTAACAATACAAACTCACTCAATTACTCTAATATTATGTTCATAGTCTATAAGCCATTAGATTAAAGCTGCCCCTAATGCCAATTCATACCAGAGGCTCTCCTTGCACTTCAATTTATGATTGTAATGTAAACCTATGTACAGTCATCCCTTGGTTTTCGATTGTCCCAGTTTTCACCGATTTTGGTTTTCGCTCACTTTTTTTGTGGAAAAATTGTCTCAGTTTTCGCCGATGGTACTGAACCTGTCCACCAGTGCCGCACACATACAAAGGCTGTAGGCCCGCCACCCACGCACATTGTCACGCAGTCTAGCATTGTTTATGCTTGAGTGAACATCACCCCAGGAGTTCATACAAAACATTTATTAACAATTCATTGTTTTTGGCCCTTGATTATTGTGTGTGACTGCTAAATAAGCTACCATGGGCCCAAAGAAAGCTCCTAGTGCCAGTTCTTTGGTAAAGAAAGTGAGGAACACCGTAGAAATGAAGAAAGAAATAATAGAAAAATATGATAGTGGTGTACGTATTGCCGAGCTGGCCAGGATATACAAGAAAAACCCATCAACCATCAGTTCCATTGTGGCGAAGAGAAAAGAAATAACGGAAGCTAATGTTGCGAAAGGGGTGAATACGATAACAAAACAGAGATCACAAACAATTGGAAATACAGTGGACCCCCGAGTTTCGTAAACCCCGGAAATCGTACAGTTATGTAAGTATATATCTAGGTAGTAGGTTGGTAGACAGCAACTGTCCAGGGAGGTACTACCGTCCTGCCAAGTGAGTGTAAAACGAAAGCCTGTAATTGTTTTACATGATGGTAGGATTGCTGGTGTCTTTTTTCTGTCTCATAAACATGCAAGATTTCAGGTACATCTTGCTACTTCTACTTACACTTAGATCACACTACACATTCATGTACAAGCATATATATACTCACCCCTCTGGGTTTTCTTCTAATTTTTTACTAGTTCTTGTTCTTATTTCCTCTTATCTCCATGGGGAAGTGGAATAGAATTCTTCCTCCGTAAGCCATGCGTGTCGTAAGAGGTGACTAAAATGCTGGGAGCAAGGGGCTAGTAACCCCTTCTCCTGTATATATTACTAAATGTAAAAGGAGAAACTTTCGTTTTTCCTTTTGGGCCACCCTGCCTCGGTGGGAAACGGCCGACGTGTTGAAAGAAAGAAGAATGTAAGTATAATATTGTCAGTGCTTGTGGAAGTGTATTTTTGGGGGTCTGAAATAGACTAACCTATGTGACATTTTTCCTTAAGGGAGTAAATTCGTTCGGTAATGGCGCTTGAGCAGACTTCAGGAGTGAAGTTTTTACGAAACTCGGGGGTCCACTGTAGTATGGAGAAATTGTTGTTGTGGATAAACCAAAAACTGCTAGTGGATGATAGTGTTGTGCAATCCATCATATGTGAAAAAGCAAGGCAGTTGCATGCCGATCTTGTCAAGAAAATGACTGAAACCAGTGTTGATGTTGATGAATTTAAGGCCAGCAAAGGCTGGTTTGAAAACTTCAAGAAGCGAAGTGGCATACACAGTGTTGTAAGGCATGGTGAGGGTGCCAGTTCAGATAAACATGGGGCTGAAAAATTTGTGCGTGACTTTAAAGAATATGTAGAGGCAGAAGAATTTAAACCCCAACAAGTGTTTAATTGTGACGAAACAGGCCTCTTTTGGAAGAAAATGCCAATGAGGACCTATATCACGCAGGAGGAAAAGGCAATGCGAGGACACAAGCCTATGAAAGACAGGCTAACTCTAATGTTGTGTGGTAATGCTAGTGGGAATTTAAAAGTGAAGCCTTTACTGGTGTATCACTCTGAAAATCCCAGAGTGTTCAAGAAATACAGTGTTGACAAGAGTAAATTGTGTGTGTTTTGGAAGTCTAATGCTAAGGCATGGGTCACTAGGGAAATTTTCCTGGAATGGTTTAATCAAGTGTTTTGCCCCAGTGTGAAGAAATATCTATTGGACAATAAATTGCCACTTAAGTGCCTCCTGGTAATGGACAATGCTCCTGGTCATCCTAAAGACTTGGAAAACCAAATGTCTAAGGCTTTCACATTTGTAACAGTGAAGTTCTTGCCTGCTAACACCACAATTCTCATCCAGCCCATGGACCAGCAGGTCATTGCAAACTTCAAAAAACTGTACACCAAAGCAATGTTTGAAAGGTGCTTTAATATGACCAATGACTCTGAATTGACCCTAAGAGAGTTCTGGAAGGATCACTTCAATATCTTCCATTGCATAGGCCTTATAGATAAAGCTTGGCAGGGAGTGACTTCCAGGACTTTGAACTCTGCTTGGAGAAAGTTGTGGCCAGACTGTGTCCCAGAGAGGGATTTTGAAGGGTTTGGGGCTGGCCCTGAGGAGCCTATGGAAGTTGTGGAAAGTATTGTGGCATTGGGGACTTCCATGGGGTTGGATGTGAGTAACCAGGATGTGGAAGAGTTGGTGGAGGACCACAATGAAGATCTAACCACTGAAGAGCTGCAAGAGCTTGAGCTGCAACACCAACAAAACAGATCTGAGGAAATTGCTTCAATGAAGGAGGAAGAGAGATGTAAGGTGCCTTCTTCAGAGATTAAGGAGATTTGTGCAGTGTGGAGTAGGGTGCATTCATTTGTGGAGGAACATCACCCTGACAAAGATGTTGCAATCCATCTAGGCAACATGTACAATGACAATCTCTTATCACATTTTAGGGACATTTTAAAGAGACGCCAGACACAGAACTCTCTGGACATATATTTAGTGCCACAGGTGTGCAGTGACTCTCAAGCTGGTCCTAGTGGGATTAAAAGACAAAGAAGGGAAGTGACCCCAGATGAGGACTTGGTACCTAGAGTCCTTATGGAGGGGGATATCCCTTCCAAAAATTAGGATCTCTTCCCTCTCCCCTCCTCCCTCTCTTCCATCCAGCAACATCAGTCTTCAATAAAGGTAAGTGCCACATTCAGTTCATTCATTTGTGCATGTAAATCTATCTTTAAGGCCCACCAAATTTTTTTTCCAAACTTCTGGGTTTCTGGAATGGATTAATTGAATTTCCATTATTTCTTATGGAGAAAATAGTTTTGGTTTTTGCCGATTTTGGTTTTAGCTGATCCTTCTGAAATGGATTAAAATCATAAACCAAGGGACCACTGTACACGAGCAATGAAATAAACTTATATTGAATTCTGGGACCCCAGATGTTGATACAGTATTCCCTTACTGTCCCCACTGCACCTCTGCTTCACACTGGGTTTATTTTACACTTCCTCCCATATCTCTCACTCCAGCATGTTATGGCAGTGTGCAGATATGGGACCAGGCCCTCAAGTACTTTCCAGATGTATATTATCGTGTATCTCTCCTCTGCTCCAGTGAGTACATGTTCAAGACTTGAAGGCATTCCCAGGAATTTAGGTGCATTACTGGTTCAATGTGAGCTGTAAATGATCTCTGTACAGTGGACCCCCGAGTTTCGTAAAAACTTCACTCCTGAAGTATGCTCAAGCGCTATTACCGAACGAATTTACTCCCTTAAGGAAAAATGTCACGTAGGTTAGTCTATTTCAGACCCCCAAAAATACACTTCCACAAGCACTTACAATATTATACTTACATAATTGTACGATTTTTGGGGTTTGCGAAACTCGGGGGTCCACTGTATTTGTTCCAGCTCTGATATTTCTCCTGCTTTGAACGGGGCCGTCAGCACTGAGCAATATTCCAAATGAGAATGCATTAGCGATTTGAACAGTGTCACCATTGGCGTTATTTCCATTGTTTTGAAAGTTCTCAATACCCACCCCATCTTCCTAGCTGTCGTGATCTTTGTCTTGTTATGGTCTTTAAAAGAAAGGTCAGCTGACATAATTATTCCCAGGTCTTTTACGTGTTCCTTTCGTTCTATTTGGTGATCCTCTTGAGTTTTGTATACAGGAGGCCCTCCACATTCGCGAGGGTTAGGGGATCAAGAACCTCGCTAATGTTGAAAATTTGCGAATGTTTGGTGTGCAAATATATTGTAGATTAGATTTTGCCACCGAAGTGGCTGGTTTATTGTGCACCCCATATCCATCCTGTGGACGGTAGTGCAAGAGCATATGGATACACAAAAGGCCTAGGCACTAGGCCCCAAAAGGGTTAACAATTGTACATTTGGATTTTCACATATCTACATTTCACTTATCTGTTACAAGCAAATTTAGGAAATTTGCTTAGAATAACTGGTATCTTATTTTCATTAAGATATCTCGACATGTCACATAGGTTATTATACTGTCTATCTCTATACGTATTCCTCAATAAGTGCACAATTAAGCACATAGTGTTCAAGACAGTGACCATGTGCCTGATCACATAATTTGCATTTAGTTTGATCATCATCTGTGTGTCTCCCAAACTGCCAAAAGTACTTGTAGCCAAGCCTAAGCCTGGCCACTACAACATCAGTCAGTCTGTTCACATTGCAAGTGGCTACATAAACAAACTTATCGACGCTCATGCTATCATAATGGGTTATAGATCTACTCAGGCTTCTAACTGCATTCCTATTGGAATCATTTTCATTATTTACTTCTCCTAATATTATTCCTAATGCTAGACACAGATATACCAAAGTTATATTCTATATTCTCCTGGGTACTCTTCTTGGCTAACATATCAACTTTATCATGAAGGAGTAATCCAATGTGTGATGGGATCCATAGCAATTGTACATTAATTTCTTTGTCCCGGATTTTTGAGTATCTGTACCTGGCTTCTCCAATGAGCATGCTGTTAGTCATTATATGAGTCAAGAGCCTTCAGTGATGACGTAGAATCAGTAATGATGAGAGAGTCAAGCTCAGTGTGATAGGTTATCTTTAGTGCCATTAAGATTGCAAACAATTCAGTTTGCAGTGTAGACGCCCAGTTGTTAATTCTTATGCCTAGTTCAACAAATTTATTATTGTTCTTAACTAGGGAGGTGGCAGCAAGATCAGATGCAGCACTGCCAGAAGACTCCTGTTTAGATCCATCAGTGAATATAACTTGTGATATCTTATTACTACCAGCTAGGCGAGAAATTTCTTCTTGAGCAGTTGCTTTAACAAGTGATGTAAGGAAGGGATTACTAGCAATGAGCTTCTTGGGAGGGGCTTGCAGGTATGTGATATTAACCCTTTCGGGGTTATGGTCGTACAAGTACGTTTTACGCACTGTGGTTATTGACGTACAAGTACGCCTAAATTCTAGCGCCCTCAAGTCAAGCAGAAACAGGCTGTTAGGCCTAGATGTGATAGAATGGGTCTGTGCGGTCAGTGTGCACAGTATAAAAAAATTCCTGCACCACACAGTGCATAATGAGGAAAAAAACTGACCGTGGTTTTGGTTTAAAACAACGACTTTGCAGTCTATTTTCGTATGGTATTTATGCTTGTATTCTCGTTTTCTTAGTCTCATTTTATAGAATAGATGATATATTACAGAAATAGAGATAATTTTGACTGGTTTCACGATGATAAGTACCTTGAAACTGACCGCAAAGTAGCGAAAATTTTAGATTTTGGCCGATGTTCAAGAGTAAACAAATCACACCATGCGTCCAATACACATTAACTGGAGAGTCTAATATTCTTGCACAAGTGCGCTGATATTATTTATACCATTTTTACAATGATGCAGTTGTATACATAACAGTAAATCTTCTATTTTTTTGTGAGAATAAAAATTCAAAATGGAAAGCAAAAGTAATGTAAAAGGGGCCTGGAGACGTGACTAATGAACAGAGAAGATGTTATATTAGTGCCAGGAATGTCTGCCTTGTTTATTATGGACCCTATTTTGAAATTGGCATCGTTTGAAATTTGTGTGAATTTGGGCAAATTGCCATTTTCTGACCACTATTTTGGGTAGTTGAAATTGGTAAATAGGTGGTTTCTTGTACTCAATTGATAGAAGAAATGGAGTTCTAGCGAAATAGCTATAATTTTAGTAGACTGAAACATTGGAATTTGCAGAAAATTGGGCTCAAAGTGGGCGAAATTGCCGATGCGTAAATGTCATGGATACCGCTAACTTCATGAAAGCATAATTCCATTAGTTTTCGATCAAATTTTATAATTTTTGTGGCGTTATGATCAGAAAAAGATTCTCTATCATTTCATAAGATTGTTTTTTTTTTTTTTTTTTTTTTAATTTGTGGACCCTGAGAACGAGTTTCAGAGAAACCCTTTGGACCCTAAATTATAAATAAACACATCTTCCACGGAGGGGTGAAATGCTCTTGTTGCCTACAGTGATAAATTCATGCAGGTTGTAAAACTTAATGTAATTGCATGTTTTCACAATCCATTTAGATCTGCGAGTACAGTGGACCCCCGGATTACGTCATTTTTTCGTTCAAGAATGCTGTTCAAGTGCCATTATGAAACGAATTTATTCCCATAAGGAATAATGTAAATTAGATTAGTCCTTTTAGACCCCCAAAAATACACTTACAAAAGCACTTACAAAAATAAACTTACATAAAAGGGCGAGTTTGACACCATCGTAAACTGGGGTCCACTGTATTTACTTCTAGACATTTAGTAAGACTCATTGTGACAGTGTCTGGTTAATTTCTTAACATATTAATACCAAGTACAGTATTAATCTCAACAATCCTATCACTGATACTAGTAATACCAAGCTCCTTCCTCATATTAAGAACCTTTGTAGATTTGGGACAGCCAAGAATAATTCTGAGAGCTTCATTTTGCATTATGTTTCAGTTCTCTAAATTAATAATAATATTATTATCATAATACATACTAATACATAATAATAATACAGTGGAACCTCCACTTACGAGTGCCCCCATGTGTGAGTTTTTCCAGATATAATAATAATAATAATAATAATAATAATAATAATAATAATATTTTTATTTGGACATGATACAAAGAATTACATTTGGTTATATGAGCAGTCGCTCGGTCGATTTTTTGCTTCCAGATGCGAGCGGGCCTCAAGGGCCCTTGATCTAGGGAATTGGATCTGTGCTCCAGTTCCCTTAATTAACAATAATAATAATACAGTTGATCCTCGGAAATCGAACATTTTTCATTCCAGAATGCTGTTCAAATGCTGTTACCAAACAAGTTTATTCCCATAAGAAATAATGTAAATTGGATTAGTCCTTTTAGACCCCCAAAATATACTATAAAGCATTAAATAAACTTACGTACATAAGGAGGCAGTTGGGAGTGTCTGATTCGAGGTCCTGCAAATGATTTTGAAATATTTTCCTCAGTTGTTTGTTGACTATCTTTGAAACTTGGGCATTGTATGACGGAGATGCTTAACGACACCAAAATGAAAAATGGACCATAATACGGAGTTCACTTCAAGTTATTTGCACCTTAGCTGTATTTTCAATTTTATGGTTGTACAGTGTGCCTCGGTTCTGTTATTATCCGTTCCAGAGGTCCGTTCAACACCGAATATAACGAACTCAAATATTTTCCCATAAGAAATAATGAAATTGAATTAATCCGTTCCAGACACCCAAAAGTATTAAATAAAATATTTTACAACATATAGATATTAAATTACACACAATTTTATGAGAAATAAAGAAATAATAGTACAATAACATGTCACTTACATTTATTGAAGAGTTGTTGATGTGTGGAAGACGGTCTTTGAGACTTTCTTGGAAATTTGTTGTATATGTGTTTGAAATTTTAGGCCACTGTCAAGATGGATTCCTAAGATTTTTTCCTCTGTGAGTTTTGTGATAGGGGACCCGTTTATCATTATGATAAGTGGTACATTTGTAGGTCTGTTCCCAAACTGAATGAAATATGTTTTATCAATATTGAGAGTAAGTTTGTTAGTCATCATCCAGGTAGATATTTTCTGCAATTCAGTATTTACAGTGTTGGCTAGTATGTCTGGGCTTGGGTGAGAGATAACGTATGTAGTGTCATCTGCATATAGTATGGGTTTGAGTAGTTGAGATGCATTTGGTAGGTCGTTAATGTAAATGAGAAAGAGAAGTGGGCCAAGAACAATTCCCTGTGGGATACCTACTGTAATAGTTTGTGCGGTAGAGCTAGCTCCATTTGTGTACACATATTGGTTTCTGTTGCTAAGGTATGATTTTAGGTAGTTGAGGGAGTGCCCTCTTATACCATAGTGTGATAATTTTAGGTGTAACAGATCATGGTCAACTGTATCAAAAGCTTTACGTAAATCAATGAAGATTCCCACTGGGATTTCTTTTTTCTCAAGAGCGGTGTAAATTATTTCTAGCATGTGTATAATGGCATCATTTGTATTTTTATTAGGCCTGAATCCAAATTGACAGTGGTTGAGTACGTTGTGGGAGGTGAGGTAGGAATATACAGTGATCCCTCGGTTTTTGCCGAAAATTCGTTCCAGAATGCTGCTCAAGTGCCATTACCGAACGAATTTACTTCCTTAAGAAATAATGTCACGTAGGTTAGTCTAGTTCAGACCCCCTGTGAGTTTTGTGATATGAATTAATTTTTCAAAGATTTTGGAGAGAACAAACAAACAAAAAAAAATTTTTTCATTGCAGATTGCAGATTACATAGGTATCGGTAGTTACAATGTAAATTGAGTGCAAGGAGAGCCACTGACATGCCATGGTATTACGAGTGGGCAAAGTATAGAGTGCTTTTTAACTCGTAATATAAATCAATATTCCTTCCTTCTTATGTATCAAATAGGAAATAGAAAATTCAAACAAAAATCGATTTAATTTAATTAAACTAGAATTAGCTTTTGTTTGATAAGTATGCTATAAATATATATACACTGTTTAAGGTTCCTTTAAGTTTCTAAAGGAAGTTAACATATTCTTAAACACTGAACCTTCAGTATTAATGAAGTACAATAAGAAAATACTACAATGCACGATAAACACAAATATGGTTTCTGACTGGCCGTGTTTTCAAAAATAATTCACTGGGGTATCACTCAGTAGAACAGTTCTGGCTTACACCGTAAAGACAATCAAAATCCAATGATCAAGTGGCTGCTTATTCCCATGTCCATGCTAGATAATGGCGTGAGAATGGCTACAATATCAGAGAATGGGTGCTCTCTCTCTGCTAAGTCAAGTGAGACACTACCTAGACAAATCCTTATGCCCCACAAGTCACGTCGGATCAAGTGATATAACTATTTGGCGCCAACTTGTGACGTCACGACCAAACAACATGAGTGAACTGTGTACTGGCAGTTACATGCTTTACCTATAACACTCATAGCCAGATATATTAAATATATACCGTACGGGTAAAATAATACTGAGTTATGATGAAGGATGAATAGGATAATAATACCAAGATCCAGTAGCTTCGATTTAGCTAATAACGAAGATACTAGCAAGGTCGTATTATCAAAGAGATGAAATATATACAAGATATCATGACACATGGCATTAGGGGCAGCTTATTCTAGTCCTTAAAGACTATGTACTTAATATTAGAGAAATTTATTGAGTTTATTC
>WNWK01035008.1:0-20074 GCA_009830355.1 Cherax destructor | reverse complement strand
TCCCCCCAAACTCCCAATTTTCCCAAAACCCTCTCCTTTAAGTGCAGGCATTGTATTTCCTTTTCCCAGGACTCAAGTCCAGCTAACGAAAACATACATGCACATACACATACATATACATACAATAAAACATACATACACATACATAAAATACATACAAAACATATACATACACAAAATACATATACATACATACATACATACATAAAATACAAAAATACATACATATACATACACATACATACATATCATACACAAAATACACATACACATACATATACATACATATAATACATACACATACATACATACACATACATATACATACATAATCATTTCAAGAATGTCACGGGGTGGTATTGTGTTGTTTTTTTTTATAAGGGCCACTGAAAGATAAGCCTTACAGGTGGTAGTGAAGGTCGAGCAGGGGGCGGTGTTGTCAGTTACCCTATATCGTCAAAAAAAATGGTGGAGTTAAGTTTTGTGTCTTCATTTTCTATCGTTCATTTTACTTACTTGCTACACTGTTAAGCTACACTTTATCGCTGGCTGGCGCCTAGCCTTTTTTGACTCCTGCTGCTTTAGTATCGTACTTTCGTAGAATCACTGAAGAAGGCACATTTACCCCCCAGCCCTTTACCAAAGGGCTGGCACTCAAATTTTTTTGGCCCCCATGGTGGCTTATTTCACAGTCACAATAAATAAACAAGCCCCAAAAATGAATGGAAATGGATAACACACACAGTATTCCTTACTCAACAAAGAGAGATGCAGACTGAGTGGATACGCGTGAAAGTGGCATCGCCGGCGGGTTTGCCACCCCTTTGGCCTTTCACCGAAATAACGGCCTATCACCGGTTGGCTGATATCAGGGAAAGGCCGATGACGGGTGTCCACTGCCAGAAACAACACCAGTCCTAGGGCTGACCCCCGTGGAACCCCCCTCATCCAAGGGCCCCCTGACACCTCACCACACCATGACTCCTGGTCTTCCACATGTATTTCCTGATCCATTGCAGTGTCTTCCCCGTTATCCCGCCTGATCCTCCAGGTTTTTTCACTAACCCCGTGTGGAACTGTGTCAAACGCCTTCTTACTCAAAATGCAATCACCCACCCCCTCTTTCTTGTCATACTGCTGTCACCCTGCAAGAACTCCAGTAGGTTTTTGCCCGGGATTTCCCCCCCTGAAAATGCTGGCTGTCATTGATAAGCTCATTCCTTTCTGGTGCTCCCCACTTTTCTCCTGATAATCTTCTCCATGACTTTGATACTATACATGTCGGGCCCTGGTTTTTAGTTTTTTGCTTGCTTCCCCTTTTTTTAAAAATTGGGGCTACACTTGTCTTCCATACCTCAGGTAGTGCCTGTTTCAATAGATGTTTAAAATTGTTGTTAGTGGTAAAATTGCATTTTTCCCCTTTTCAGTCCCCAGGGAGAGATTTTTCCCCCATCCCCTTTTTGAGGTATCTAGTTCACTTAGCAGCCTCATCACTTCTTCCTGGGTTGTATTATTGTGCCCAAACCCGATGGTGTACCCCACCTCTGTCTTTCTGGAGTCCCTTCTGTCTCCTCTGTGAATTTTTTGAACCTGTTTGGCTCCTCACATACTTAGTCATTGCGTGGCTTCCTCCTTCCTTCCTCAGCCTTATTCTGATCCTTAACTGTTGTTTTCCTCCTGATGTGGCTGTACAAAACCGGATCAGATTTGACTCGCTGCTATGTCATTGTCGTATTGACTTTGGGCCCCCCGTCTTACCTGTGCATATTCATTTCTGGCTCTGACTGTTTTTTGGGTCCTTTGCCTTTTTACTTCTTCCATTCTCTAGCACATCTGGTTTATGCCTCTCTACACCTTGGGGGAAACCCAAGGGGCTCACCCTGGCTTTCGGTTTATGTTACCCTTGGGTACAATCCTCCCTCCGCTTTTTTATATTGTTGCCCTTTCCATCATCTCTTTACTGATTTCCCCTAGTTCTCTATCCCACTGAACCCCATGCAGGAAATTCTTCATGCCTGTGTAGCCCCCTCTTTTATTTTGGTTTTATTTGTCCTGTCCTTCCTGCTTCTCTCCCACTTTTTTTACTTTTTAAAACCAGACCCATGTGGTCACTGGCCAAGGGGTCTTTCATATGGGATGTCCTCAATGTCTGCACTACTCAAGGTGAATACTAGGTCCAGTCTTGCTGGTTCATCCTCACCTCTTTTGGAGTGCCCCTTACGGTTGGTACAAAATGTTTTCCAGTACCACCCCCAACATCTTGGCCCTCCTGTTTCGGGGCCCCAAATGTGGCCCCAGGTTCCCCCGTAAATTTTCCCTTTTGGATTGAATCACCCCCAATCCCGCTTTGCCCTGCACACATGAGCCCTTTTGGGCCCCCAGCCATGTGCCAACCATCGCTCTATTACTCTCATCATACTCCTGCCTTGGCCTCCTGCTTTCTGTGGTGGGTTGTACATCCTGCAATTTCCACCTTGGGACCTCAGACTGAAGTGTTCCCATTATGTAGTCCTTGCTTCTCTGTTCCCCTTTTCCCGCTCATCAAAACCCATTGGTTTTGACATCCCTCCTTCCCCCCTGTTCCCTCTGCTTTTCCCCAGGATCTGATATCCCCGGAAGATGGCATCTTTATCATTCCTTGGGCTTGGTTTCTTTGAGAGCTATGATTCCGGTGATGCCTCTTTTACTCTTTCGTGCCACTCCTCCCACATTTTATTCCATCCATGTTGGTGTACCATACCTTCAGCTTCCCTCCAACACTGTGTTCTGGGGGTCTGTGGGGTGGGGGATCTGGGAGTGTGCTGGGTTCACAGGGGAGGGGTGGGGTGGGGGCTGTGGGGGTTGGGGGTTTGGGGGGGGTTTTGCTTTTCCCTTTTTCTCGTTCTTCTCTGGTTATCCTCTGCTGACTGTGTCCTTGCTCGCCAGCCCCCTTTGTTTCGTCTCTTCTCCCTCAGCTGCTGTCATTCTGTTCTTTTTCTGTCACAATCTAGGAACACCCAGTTGTAAGTTGATGATTCCTTCAGCTGTTCCTGTTCTGCACCATTTCTTTGTGTGTGTGTGTGTGTGTGTGTGTGTGTGTTTAGTTACCATTTTGTCCTAGGCACATGTCGATTAGACACTAGGCCTGTTGTATGTACAGTAGACCCCCGCCTAACGAGCAAAATTCATTCCAGAAGCCTGCTCAAGTGCCATTACCGACAATTTACTTCCTTAAGAAATAATGTCACGTAGGTTAGTCTATTTCAGACCCCCAAAAATACACTTCCACAAGCACTTACAATATTATACATACATAATTTCGATTTCCGGGTGCTCGTTAGGGGGGGGTCCACTGTATGTGTGTGTGTGTGTGTGTTTTAAGGAACATCGAAATGTTTCCCCCGCCGGGTGAACCCGGGCCTCTGTGTGTGAACTGAGAGTTTAGCCACCAGGCCCCCGGGGGCTGTGTGTGTGTGAGAGTGTGGTGTGATTGTGCATGTCTATGCATGTGTGTTTATGTCTATGCGTGTGGGGCATGTGTGTACTCACCTATTTGTGGTTGCACAGGACGAGACTCAGCTCCTGGCCCTGCCAGGGGTGTGTGTGTGTGCAAGGGGTCGTGCGTGTGCACGTGCGTGCATGTGTGTATGTTTGTGTGTGTATGTGGAGAGAGAGAGAACATGTGTGTGTGTGTGTGATTTATTTATTTAATTGGCAACACATGGTGGAGTCCTGCCAAATTGTAAAGTCACAGATGATTTCTTGGATGAAAACATCTTTACTGATAAAATGTTCCTGCTCTGACTCATCAGCATCCAATACAGATATTGGGAATGATACTGGGAATGGGTTAGGTGTTGCAGGAGGGTGAAAAAGATAATTATTTAGATAACACTAGTTCATCTGTTTTATCCCTTTGACTGTCGCAACCCCAAATCCTGAGGTGTCTCCTGGTGTGCAAAATATTCGGAAAAAAAAAACTTTATGAAATGATAGAGAATCTTTTCCCTATGGTAATGACACCAAAAGTATGAAATTTGATGGAAAACTTACGGAATTACGTCTCGTGAAATTAGTGATTTCGGCGATATATACGCATCGGCGATTTAGCCGACTTTGAGCTCTATTTTCGGCCAATTCCATGTACCAGTCGACCAAAATCATAGCTATTTCTTTAGAACTCCATTTGTTCTATCGATTGAGTACAAGAAACCACCAATTTACCAATTTCAACTATCCGATAAAGTGGTCAGAAATTGGCAATTTGGCAATTTCATGCAAAATAAAAAGATGTCAATTTCAAAATAGGGTCTAGAATAAACAATGCAGACATTCCTGGCACTAAAATAAGATTTTCTCTGTTCATTAGTCACGTCTTTAGGCCCCTCTTATATTACTCTTGCTTTCTATTTTAATTTTTTATTCACACAAAAAATAGAAGATTTACTGTTATGCAGACTACTGCATTATTGTAAAAATGTTATAAATAATATCAGTGCACTTGTGTAAGAATATTTGACTCGCCAGTTGACATGTATTGGACGTGTGGCGTGATTTGTTTACTCTTGAACATTTTCAAAAATCAAACATTTCTGCTACTTTGAGCTCAATTTCAAGGTCGTTTTCATCATGAAACTAATCAAAATCATCTCTATTTCTGTAACATGTTTTTCATTCTATCAAATGAGACCACGAAAAAGATAATACAACCATAAATACTATACGAAAATACTCCTCAAAGTCGGTGTTTTAATCCAAAAACACGGTCAGTTTTTTTTTTTCTCATTATGCACTGCGTGCTGCAGGATTTTTATACAGGCACACTGCCTTCACAGACCCATTCTCTCTTTGTGGGCCTACCAGCTTTCTCCCGCTTGATTTGAAGCTGCTAGAATTTTGAGTATACAGTGGTCCCCTGAGTAACGAAAAACTTCATCCCAGAAGCCTCCTCAAGTGCCATTACCAAACGAATTTACTCCCTTAAGGAATAATGTCACATAGGTTAGTCTATTTCAGGCCCCCAAAAAAACACTTCCAGCACTTACAATATTTTACTTACATAATTGTACGATTTCCGGGGTGTTCGTTACTCGGGACCACTGTATATACGCCCGAAACACTGGCTCGTAAGACGTATATATACATACAACCGAAACAGTCAGAGGGTTAACTTGCCCCTCTGTTTTGTTCATATACCTGACTTCCTGCTTGGTAATGAATTATCTTTCCTGAACTATTGTTTTTATTATTTTCACTACTTAGTCACATTCTCCAGCATTTGTACTCAGTGGTGCATAATAGTATTACTATCACACACAATCCATTCCTTCAAGTATTGTTTTCTGGAGATTAGAAATATGTCATGATAAAGTTTATAATTACTATGGTAGTTATTGCTGGGTAAGTTGCTTGGTTATCTTTTTCTTTAGCGAGCCTTGTTATTTTCCTGAATTCTTATTACTATCTGTACTTGTTCTTTTTATTTTAAAACCTTTTATGCATATTTCTTTCTTTATTACAGTCACCAGCATAAATAAGTGAATTCTGTGTAAATTCATTTGAGATATTCCTGTGAAGCACTAACCTGATACTTGAATTCGTAAACAGATAAGTCAGGTCATCCTTGAGCACTGAGAGTCATCATTTACACTGAGCTTCAATTGATGTTCATTAACACTTGCACCACTTCACCCTTGTATCGTCCAACATTTTGTTTAAAGTGAGGCAGGCGAACCAGTGGATTGTCCCATTCACAGTGAGCTCACTTTACGGGGGTAAATAAATAAATAGTATTAGACTGTAGTACCATTTGAGATATTCCCTGTAAAGCACTAACCTGATACTTGATTCGTAAACAGATAAGTCAGGTCATCCTTGAGCACTGAGAGTCATCATTTACACTGAGCTTCAATTGATGTTCTTTAAACCCTTAATTCCCCCTTGTATCGTCCAACATTTTGTTTAAAGTGAGGCAGGGCGAACCAGTGGAATTGTCCCATTCACAGTGAGCTCACTTTACGGGGGTAAATAAATAAATAGTATTAGACTGTAGTACCATATATGAAAGGGAAGTTTTACTGTTTTAACCCTAAACGGTCCAAACGTATATATATGTTAGTACCGCTACTGCCCCAAACGTATATTTACTTTTTATTTTCCTGCCTCCAAATTTGGCACGATTTTCCTGAGATGCCTGGTCAGCATAGAATGGGTCTAACGCTCGGTGTGTGCTGTTTTAAAAAAATCTGGGATCACTTAGTACCTTGTGGGAGCACCAGTTCAAATGAGCGCCAGCTAGAGCAAACAGTGCGGCAAACACCTGGGATTCACTGATTTCATGTAGATTAACTCTCCCATTTTAAAGAGGAAAGTGTTGGAAATATCAAAAACCTCGATAATAACCCATGTGCAGCGTTTGTGCAACACCCTTTCAGAATGTCTTATAACCTATGCCCTAAGTAAAGAGAAACAATTCTGGAACATGTAATCGTGTTCGACAGGAAGGCTGGCTGGCTGGCTGGCTGCGGCTCTATCTCCGTCTGTCTGTCTGTATCTATGTCTATCTCTGTCTGTCTGTCTATCTTTGTCTCTGTCTATCTTTGTCTGTCTCTGTCTATCTCTTTCTATCTAACTCTGTCTATCTCTGTCTCACAGGTACACAAATACAATTATACATAGTGTAAATTACCTAGGATAACCAAAAAATCCAGACAAAGTGCTATACTCTGCTTGTAGATATAATGTGTAAACATGATATGGGTGTGAAGCATGGGTTGCAAATGCTGCAGCAAGGAGGAGGCAGTGGAGTTTCCCTGTCTAAGGGCAATGTGTGGTGTAAATATTATGCAGAAAATTCGGAATGTGGAAATTAGGAGAAGGTGTGGAGTTACTAAAAGTATTTGTCAGAGGGCTGAAGAGGGTTGTTGAGGGGGTTTTTGGTAATTTAGAGAGAATGGATCAAAGTAGAATGACTTGGAGAGCGTATAAATCTGTGGGGGAAGGAAGGCGGGGTAGGGGTCATCCTAGAAAAGGTTGGAGGGAAGGGGGAAAGGAGGTTTTATGGGCGGGCTTGGACTTCCAGCAAGCATGTGTGAGCGTGTTAGATAGGAGTGAATGGAGACAAATGGTTTTGGGACATGACAATCTGTTGGAGTGTGACCAGGGTAACATTTTGTGAAGGGATTCAGGGGAAAACCCGTTAATTGATTTAGTTGGACTTGAGTCCTGGAAATGGGAAGTACAATGCCTGCACTTTAAAGGAGGGGTCTGAGATAGTGACAGCTGGGAGGGACTATTCTCAGCTGTCGTATCTGGCTCCTCTGCAAAGCTGATTATGTATGAGTGTGGTGAAAGTGTTGAATGATGATGAAAGTATTTTCTTTTGGGGATTTTCTTTCTTTTTGGGTCACCGTGCCTCGGTGGGAGACGGCCGACTTGTTGGGAAAAAAATTGACTTGCAAATACGTATTTTCACTTGCTCAGGAACCAGACGTGACAACACAGTCGTGTGTAATACCTGTTGGTTCACGAGTGGCTCTCTTTGAGACAGGAGAGCTAGGCGCTAGACAGACAGACAGAGAGCTTGACAGGCAGATAGACAGTGAGCTTGACAGGCAGACAGATATGTTTATGTGTACAGTGAAAACAGAGGGCCCATGCTCATCAAATGTCACCCCTTATCTTATCACTGCACCTCGCGTACGCTCATCAAATGTCACCACTTATCTTATCACTGTCAGCAGTGGACTAACACTTGTCTAGCATCATGCTTCAAGGGAACTTATTATTATTATTATTATTATTATTATTATTATATATTCCCACGTATCAAAACATTGCTGGGACCTATAAATACTTTGTATATATTCCTAGACAATAGTAAATGACCAAGGCAGGTGTAAATGTCCACCTGTCAATGTCTTTGTGATAATTTATACAATTTTAGTACCTAATATTAGTGTTAGAACAAATATTGGTCATGAAATGACAATGAACTACTATAAATTGTAATTATCAGAACAAAAAAATTATAAAATAATATAAAAACGAGAAAAAAAGGGATACGTATCAAACACTTCTGAGCGGCAGAACTCGATGTTGGATTCAGGTGAGCATCCAGTGCCAACTTTTCCGCCTCATATCTGTAAGTACTGACTCTAAATTTTTTTCCTAACACTTAAAAAATGTGCTCTTTATTTGTTTTAATTTTTTTTTTTCAAAATATTTGGGGCACTGGGCGAGCAAACGTGTATACGTTTGGACCGTTTAAGGGTTAAAAATAGAGTAAGCTGGAAAAAATGAATTTAGGGAAATTTAGATATTCCTTTGTTCACATATGTGGATTTTTTGAATATGGAAGCAAAGCTACAACAGTGTAAGTGTTGATTGAGTTGCAGAATGAATTTAAATCATTAGTTTTATTCATTTTTTAACATAATAGCTGTCTTCCTCAAAGCATGTGATGAAAAGAAGAAAGCACATTCACTAACATTCACTCAGTCTCCATCTTTACAGAAATGCTCTGATGTCACAGTCAGATTACCCTCAACTGCAATATCCCCACTCCTTCTTCAGATTGTAGGCCCTGTCCTTCTCACCTTCAATTTTATCAATATTAAAATTATTGAAAGTTAATAGTACATCTGTATTTGGAAGGAGGTTATCTTAGTCATAAAGCTTCATTAAGATCTAGGGTGAGAGCATATCATTGCTGCACAGACTGAGATTAAACATTCACTGAGAATATATTAAGGGTGAAAATTTAGAGAGAAGCAGTTTCTATAACATTTTATTTTTATTGCAAACATGCAATCAAAGTAATGCAGGTAATTATATACTGAGGAAAATAACCAAGAAAGCCTATTTTAATTTTTAGAAAATTTCCTTTATAAGAAAATAAGAGTATGCATCTAATTTGATGATAAACTGTATCTTGTTCCAAATACATCTATTATGATACACAGTATATTGTTTTAAGGAGGTAATATTTTTGTGTGGCATACCATTTTCAGAAGATTTAAATATCATATAATTTTCCTCATTGAAATTTTTCCCAAATTTCCCACAGTAGCTGATTGGACTTGACAAAATTTTATTTGGTATAGTATTTGAAAATTCATACTTAGAAAATAGTGTAACTTGTGGACTTGCACTCAGTTCTTTACTTTTGTAATTTGTTTATTTCTTTAGATCCTTTCTCGAGTCAAGAGCTTTCTGTCCATGTGAGTAAACAAATTGTGGCTCTGTTAGATGTCCATTGATGTGCGATGATTTTCATTTGTATATGAACTGTTTGGTTGTTTTTCCCTATTCAGCATTTTAATTTCCCTGACAGCAGTAATGTATTGTATTATTTCTACCTCTTAGCCTTATGTGTATATTGACATATTCCACTCTCCCATCTCAATCCATGCGTCTTTGTAGACCCGAGTTGATTGTAATTCAGCTGTGGTAGATAACTTCCTCTTTCTGTTTTCTCTAAATACGTCATTTCATCCTTAATGTTAATGGCTATTACAAAAAGAATAAAGTCCACTATTAACATGCATTTCATACAATATGTTTTGAAATAATAAAAATTCCTCCTTGTGGTTGTGTTCCTTGAACATCTGTAGGTAGACCCTTTCTTGCACTAGTGCATATGATCATTTTCAAATTGAAAAGTAAGTCATCTGGTTCATTTCTTCACATTTGCACTCCTGCATTTCTTTGTTGTCTGCATTGCCAACTGCACTAACTCCAAGCTCCAATTGTTATACAGTGACCCCGGATTACGATATTAATCCGTTCCCGAGAGCTATCGTTAACCGAAAATATCGTAATCCCATTCTATTTTCCCATAAGAAATAATGGAAATAAAATTAATCCGTTCCAGACATCCAAAAGTATTAAAAAAAATATTTGTTTAAAATTTTTTGACATTAAATTACACACAATTTTTAGAAAAAAAGAAATAATAGTACAAAACATGTCACTTACTTTTATTGAAGAGTTGTTGATGTGTGAAGGGGGAGGAGGGGGGAGGGAGTAGTAATGCTAGTGTTTGGGGGGAAACCCCCTTCCATTAACACTAAGGTCCCAAGTTTTTTTCTGGGGTTACTGGCCTTTTTTTTTTAAGGCCACTGGGACCAGGTTGAGGTCACTGGCCCCCTTTTAACCCAAAAAATCTGCCCGGGGGCTCTGTGTCTGGCAATTCTTTAAAACATTCATGAAATGGGACACCACAGTGTCATTGTACAGGTTAGCACGGCCTGCAACAGTTGGGGGTGATATTCATCCATAAACCTTTCCCCCTGTCCACATTCCACCTCCTTAACCCCAAAGAAGGCACCTTCTTCATCTCTTCCCCCTCCTCCTCCTCAACCATTTTCCTGACCTGTGGTCTGTTGTTGCTGTTGAAGCTCTTGCAGATCTTCAGTGGTTATCTCTTCTTTGTGCTCCTCCACCAACTTTTCCCAAATTCTCACCACTCACCTCCAACCCCATGGATTTGCCCAGTTCCACAATTTCTTGCACAACAGGCTCGGCCAGGGCTGAGGCTCACCCCAAAACCTTAAAAACCCCCTCTCTGGAAAAGTCTGGCCACAATTTTCCCCGGGCAGAGTTCAAAGTCATGGTAGTCCCCCCTCCCAACCCTTACCATAAGGTGTACACAATGCAGGATATAAATGATTTTTCCCAAAAAGTCTCTTGGGGTTATTTTCTGTCTGTGGTAAATCAAAGCACTTTTTAAACATTACTTTGGTGTAGAGTTTTTAAAATTTCAAAAGACCTGCTGGTCCCTGGGATGGAGAAGAGGAGTGGTATTTGGGGGGAAAAACTTCCTTTGATGAACTTAAAGCCCTCCACAATTTGCTCTGCCAAGTCTGGAGGAGACAAAGGGGCATTGTCCATTATCAGAGGGACTTACGTAAATTTTTTTCTGGTATTTTTTACACTGGGGGCCCAAAAACTTCATGGGAAACCCAAACTAAGGAAAAATTTCCCCAGTGTCCCATGCCTTATTGTTAGACTTCCCATCACACAAATTAGTCTTGGCGACACCCCATTTTTAAACGCCGGGGTTTTCAGAAGATACACCATAAACTTACTTTACAATCACCACTGGCATTGGCCCCATCATAAGAGTTAGTCTGTCTTTCATGGCTTATGTCCTGGGAGTGCCTTTTTTTTCATGTGTAATGTAGGTCCCGTTTGGCATTTTCTTCCAAAACAGGCCTGTTTCCACAATTGAACACTTGTTGGGGTTGGAATTGTTCAGCCCTATGTACCACCCCAAATTTATTCACGTAATTTTTACCGCACTTTTGTCAGAACTGGCTGCCTCACCATGCCTCCCAAAACTATGTATGCCACTTGCTTCTTTAAAATTTTCAAACCAGCCTTTTTCGGGTTTAAATTTGTTCACTTCAGCACCGTTTCAGGCATTTTCTTGATGAGATCATCATGCAACTGCCTTTCTTTTTTACATTTTGCCTGCGTAACACTATCTCCTGCTAACTGTTTTTTTTTTGGATCCCACCAACAACAAATTTTCCACATCTTCCAGCACTTGCGTCTCTGTTTTTGATCATATTTGCACCTTTTAACAACACTTCCTTTATTTTACGTGATTTTCCTTGGCCACAATGGTAGCGATGGTTGAATAGGCTTTGCCATACAGCCTGGCCAGCTCAGCGTCGCCACTCCACTTTCATATTTTGCTATTATCTCCTTCACTTCTACCGTATTTCTCAGCCTCTTTACCACAGGGCTGGCACTAGAGCTTTCTTTGGACCCATGGTGGCTTATTTAGCAGTTGCAAGCACTTAAAACAGTGGAATAATGAAAATATACTGGTATGAATGCGTGGGTGGTGGTGCTCCGCTTGTAAACAATAGCACTGACGCTCCGGGGAGTGCCCAGGCCCAGGGGGCCAGGGTACGCATCCGGGACAAATAGCGTATTCAGCGGATCATAAACTGAGCCAATATTTAGACGGAAAATGTATCGCTAACCGATTTTAGAGTAATCCACCCCCATCATAATCCAGGGTTGACTGTAGCTTGATGAAGAGTAACTGACAAGGGTGGTAGAACTGTGGTTATGGAACTCATAATTCCATTTATCATACTACTAAACATTATATTCTGGATCAGGCTTCACCAGAATTTTTAGGAATACCTACCACTAGCAAGTAATACTGTGAAGGAGGGAACTTGCAATGTGTGTTCCTTTTATTTTAAAAAAGGTGAATTGCTAGACAGACTGATCAGAGTGTATACAAATGAGGATCTTTTATAAAGTATGGACTCTGGGTACAGCCTGTCTATTAAGTTAAAGATTGGTTTAGGCTCATCTCTCGCAGCAAGAAAAATCCTGATCATTGCAATCATACTTATAAAGATCCCGACTTGACATCCAAAGCAACCTTGCATAACAAAGTTTATTAACAGACATCTACCTCTGGAGAACTACCAGTACAGAGGGGCCCCGCTTTGCGGCGTTTTGACATCGCCGTTCCGCTAATCTGCAATTTCAAATTGTGACCAAAACTTGCTATGCGGCTCCCAGTCTTTCTAATACAGCGTGCCCACCCGGTTTGTTTAGATTCTCTGTGAGCACATCTCTCTATTATGTCGAAAAATTTCAAAATTTCAAGTGTTTTAAAGTTATTGCATATTTTATATTTTTCTATTTTCAACACGTCGGCCGTTTCCACTGAAGCGGGGTGGCCCAAAAGGAAAAACGAAATTTTCTCCTTTTACATTTATTTAAAATATACAGGAAAGGGGTTACTAGCCCTTGCTCCCGGCATTTTAGTGCCTTTACGACACGGATCTAACCCGACTTCCCTTACCTCATTAATCTATCGCCCAGGGCTGCCCGGGACCTGCTGCGATATGGGTACCCCGGCCCGAAATGGGCCTTTGGGGGACTGAGAAAGCAGCAACAGTGGTCCCGACTCAGCCGGGTTTTGACCTGCCTCGCGTTTTCACGGACCGGCGGTGGCGCGCGGGACGCCGCAAACCGCGGCCTCTCGGACACCGTCTTACCAACACCCTCTCTCACAGCGGATGGCTTTGAGGTCACGGCGTTAAACAGAAAACTCTTTCCCGGACATCCGCCGGTGGGCTGAGCAGGTTCCGTTTCCGGGACCCTCCATAGCAACAGGGCGGCTGTTAAAGCCCCCCCTCCTGGTTCCGAGTCCGGGTTCGGAAAAAGTACCGTATTCCTTTCGCCACTGATACAATTGAGAGAACATTACCCAGCACGCTCTTTCAAACTTTCCCTATTTTTTGTTGTGTTTTTGCTGGTTCAGTGATTGTCACTGTAAAATAAGTCACCATGGGCCCAAAAAGAAGTTTCCCTAGTGGCACCCTTGTGGTAAAAGACTGAGGAACACCATCGAACTGAAGAAAGAGTTTGGGAAAAATATGAATGGCGTATGTGTGAGTGAGGCCCCAGGATGAAAACGACCCTTGCCTGTTGTGGAAGATATTGTGGTTTGGAGGAGGAGGATGAACAGAGTGAGGTAGTAACTTCTTCGAATTGGAAATGTGTTCTATGTGGACAAGGTGCAGACATTTGTTGAAAAACACCACCCTGAGCAAGGTGAAATAAGCCATTTTGCAACCAGTTGTGACAGAGCCATGTTGCACTTCAGGAAAATGTTAAACAGGCGCCAGAAACAGAGGACTGTGGACAGTTATTTTGTGCGACAGGGTTCTAGTGACTCTAAGTTGGTCCTAGTGGCTTTAAAAAGACAAAAAGGGGAAGCCCAGAGGGGGACTTATTACCTGAAAGTCCTTTTGGGGGATTCCCCTTCCAACCACTAACCCCCTGCCCCTGTCATCCTCCTATCTTCCAGATGCCTGCAACTCTTCAATAAAGGTAAGTAAATGTATATATATATAGTATTGTTTTTATTATTTAGTACATGTATGTGAATATTTTTGGGTGGAACGGATTAATTGTATTTACATTATTTCTTATGGAAATAAGGTTTCGGATACGTATATTTTGTGTTAAGTAATAGCTCCTGGAATGGATTAATTACGATAATCGGGACCACTGTAATATTACTGGGGGTAACTAGAAAATTATTCCTTATGCCTTCACTCAGAGCGTCATTTCTTCTAAAAATGGTGTTACATGAGAATGGGAGTGTTTCTCTTTATTTATTCTACTGTATCAATGTGGAGACAACTTGTACACAATGTAAAGTGTTTGTATTATGGTATAATACGAATGTGTATGAACAAAAACCAGACGCGTTCGCTGGTTTGGTTACATTATGTGTGGGTGGGGTGGGGGCGGGAGGCGGCCCTGGCTGGCTACCATCCTTCCCAAAGCTGACTTCCTACAAATAAAACACACCTCTCACCCCTACATTAAGACTACAAATATTTTAAGGTAATTAATGAATGTACTGTACAGTGGAACCCCGAGTTTCAAACTTAATCCGTTACAGGAGCTAGTTCTAAAGTCGAAACGTTTGAAACTTCAGTAATATTTCCCATAAGAAATAATGTAAATCCAGTTAATTCGTTCCTGCTGTCAGGAGGCATGACAAAATAGTACTTCACTAAGACGCTGTTATCAACTTCGACAGCTTTTTATCTATCACAATTCATCTAATATGACATAATGAACAATATATATAACAAAAACCTGATATACACTCTAGAATGAATAAAATATGTAGTATGTCATTACGAATGTAGTATGTCATTACGAATGTGGTGGCGGGCATTCTTGCTCCAGCTATGAAAACATCTTCCCATTCTTTCCTCCTTCAGACGTGTTAGTATAAGAGAAAACGGAGTTTGTAATGCTAACTGCATTAGATCACTTCTTTCATAGAAAACCATAATGTATAAATCAACAGGTGTACGTACAGCATTTACATACCTTGCAGAAGATAGGCAGAGTGGCTTATGCTGTCAGGAGTTTATTTCGTTTCGTCCTTTTTCTATTCCTTTTGCCACTCTTAATGCCCTTTGTCACGAACTTAACTGCTTTAAACTCCACAACTTGCACCTGTGCTGGTGTGCAGGAACACATTAAAAAACCTAAAGTGTTTATTGTCTTAAAATATATTTAAAAAATAATGCAAGGGTATACATGTTTATAGAGGGGGAAGGATATATCAGATCATTATTTGGTTGTAGCTACAGTTAGGTAAAAGATGGGACAAAAAAAAAATGGCAACAGCAAGTAAAGAGAGGTAAAAGTGTATAAACTAATGGAGGAGGAAGTTAGGGTGAGATATAAGCAACTATTGGGGAAAGGTTCTGGCAAGTATGTGTTTTACCATGTTTTTTAAAATTTTTATAGATGGGGTTGAAAAAAGTAAATGCTAGGGTGTTGGGGAGAGGGGGATTAAATTTTGGAGAATTAAATGCAAAATGGGAGTTGACACAGTTACTTTTTGCTGATGATACTGTGCTTATGGAAAATTCTAAAGAAAAGTTGCAAAGTTAGTGAGAGTTTGGGAATGTGTAAGGAAAGTTAAAGTGAAATAGATAGAGTAAGGTGATGAGGGTATCAAACGATTTAAATAAAGAAAAATTGGATATCACATTGGAGAGGGATTATGGAAAAGTAAATGTTTTCAAATTATTTAGGAGTTGAACGAATGAGCGGATGGATTTATGAAGAAGGGGTTAACCATAGAATTGATGAAGGAAAAAGGTGAGTGGTGCATTGAGATATCTGTGGAACAAAAACTTATCCATGGAGGCAAGAAGAATGTACGAAAGTATTGTACCAACACTCTTATATGGTGTGAAGCAGGGGTTTTGCAAATGCTGCAGCGAGGAGGGGCTGGAGGCAGTGGAGATGTCCTGTCAAGGGCAATGTGTAGTGTAAATATTATGCAGAAAATTCGAATGTGGAAATTGGAGAAGGTGTGGAGTTACTAAAAGTATTTGTCAGAGGGCTGAAGGGGGGGTTGTTGAGGTGGTTTGGTCATTTAGAAGATGGATCAAAGTAGAATGATTTGGGAAGCTATAAATCTGTAGGGAAGGGAAGGCGGGTAAGGGTCTCCTAGAAAAGGGTTGGAGGGAAGTAAGGAGGTTTGTGGGCGAGGGCTTGGACTTCCAGAAGCATTGGGGGCGTGTTAGATCAGGAAAATTTTAAAGGGGTTGCCAGAAACAGAACCCCTGGAAAATTACTTTTCTAGACAGGGGTCTAGTGACTCTAAAACTGGCCCAAATTGGCTTTAAAAAAGAAAAAGAAGGAAGAAACCCCCCAGATAAGGACTTGTTACCTGAAGTTTATGGGGGGATTCCCCCCCAAACACAAACCCCCTTTCCCCTGTCCTCCTCCCTATTTTCCCGGATACCAGCAACTCTCTTCAATATGTGTATTATATATTAACCATGGTACTTCCCATTTCCAGGACTCAAGTCCGCCTAACCAGTTTCCTGAATCCCTTCAAAAATATTACCCCCTCATACTCCAACAGCTCATCATGTCCCAAAAACCATTTGCCTCCATTCCTATCTAACACGCTCATGCACGCTTTGGAAGTCCAAGCCCCTCGCTCATAAAACCTCCTTTACCCTCTCCCTCCAACCTTTTGGGGATGACCCCTACCGCCTTCCTTCCCCAGTAGATTCATCGCTCTCCAAGTCATTCTACTTTGTTCCATTCTCTCTAAATGACAAACAGCCCCTTTTCAGCTTTCTGACTAATGCTTTTAGTAACTCCACACCTAATTTTCACACTACAAATTCTCTTCATAATATTTACACCACACATTGCCCTTAGACATGACATCTCCACTGCCTCCAGCTGCCTTCTTGCTGCAGCATTTACAACCCCTGCATCACACCCATAAAGAGTGTTGGTACACTATACTCTCGTAAATTCCCTTCTTTGCCTCCATGGATAATGTTCTTTGTCTCCACAGATACCTCAACTTCCACTCATTTTTTTCCTTCATCAGTTCTATGGTTTACCTCATCCTTCATAAACCCATCCACTGACAAGTCAACTCCATATATCTGAAAACTATCACTTTTTCCGTACTCCTCCCTCCAATGTGATATCCAATTTTTCTTTAAATCGTTTGATACCCCGATCACCTTACTCTTATATATATATTTACTTTCAACTTTCACCTTTACACCCCTCCCAAACTCGTCCACTAACCTTTGCAACTTTTCTTTAGAATCCCAAAAAAACAGTATCATCAGCAAAAGTAACTGTGTCAACTCCCATTTTGTATTTAATTCCCCATAATTAATCCCCCCCTCTCCCCAACACCCTATCATTTACTTCTTTACAACTCCATTTATAAATATGTTAAACAACCATGGTGACATTACACATCCTGTCTAAGACCTACTTTTACTGGGGAAATAATCTCCTCTCTTCCTAAAACCCTAACCTGAGCCTCACTATCCTCATAAAAACTCATTACAGCATTTAGTAACTTAGTACCTATTCCATACACTTACAACATCTGCCACATTGTTCCCCTATCCACTCGATCATATGCCTTTTTTAAATCCATAAATGCAATGAAAACTTCCCTACCTTTATCTAAATACTGTTCACATATATGCTTCAATGTAAACACCTGATCTACACTCCCTACCCATTCTAAAGCCTCCTTGCTCATCTGCAGTCCTGCTCTCTGTCTTACCTCTAATTCAGTAATAACTAGACCATACACTTTGCCTGATATACTCAGTAAACTTTTTCCCCTATAATTTCTGCAATCTCTCTTGTCCCCCCTTTCCCCTTTTTATAAAAAGGGAAATTTTAAAACACACACCTGCCACTTCCTAGGTACCTTCCCCTCTTTCTACATTTATTAAACAAAAATCCAACCATCAATACTATACTTATCCCTGCTTTTAACATTTCTGCTATGATCCCATCAGTTCCCCTGCTTTACCCCCTTCCATTCTCGTAATGCCTTGCACACTTTCCCCACACTACATCCTGCTCTTCATCATTACTAAAGATTTATACCATTCTCATAAGTGCATGAAATTACTGCTTCCCTTTTTCATCGACATTTAAAAATTCCTCAAAAATATTCCGCCTTCTACCCAATACCTCCAGCTCCCCATCTAACTCCCTACTCTGTTTTTAACTGACAAATTCATTCGTTCCTAGGTTTTCTTAACTTGTTTATCCCCCTCCAAAATTTTTCTTGTTCTCAGCAAAATTTCTTGACAGTGCCTCCCCCCACTCAAACTTTCCTTTTGTACTCCTCCCCCTCTTTCACCTTTCTTTTACTCTCCATATACTCTCCCCTTTTTATATCACTTCTGCTGTAAAAACCTCTCTAAGCTACCTTTTTCTCTTTTAGCATCCTTTTCCTCATATTTCCCAAACACTCCCTGCCCTGCACTCACCCTCCCATATCCCAACGCATATCAAAACCCTACCCCAACCCATTTATAACTAAAGATATTATAAAAAGGGATAAGCACCATTAAAACAATATCTAAGGATGGTTTTACACAAGCCCACTACCAATAAAATATTTGAAATATCAGAAGGGATTGGTTTTCGTGTGTCTCGTTTTCCTGATTTTGGTTTTGTCACTTTTTTTGTGGAAATATTGGCTTAGTTTTCCCCATTGGCTCAGTTTTCGTCGATGGTCGGAACCGTCCAGTTCCCTGCGCATATAAAGCCCGCAAGCCCGCCTCCCCCTTCTCAGGCAGTGTAGCATTGTTTCTGGGTTTAGGAACATTATCCTGCAAGTTCATACAAAAAATTTCTTAACAATCCATTGTTTTTGGCCCCGATTATTTGGTGACTGCTAAATAAGCCACCATGGACCCAAAAAAACTCTAGTTCCCGTTCTTTTGGTAAAAAGTGAGGAACACCATAGAATTAAAGAAAGAAATCATAGCAAAGTATCAAAGTGAATCGATAAGGCATAGCGCCAGCCAGCGATAAAGTGTAGCACTAACAGTGTAGCAAGTTTTAAACCCCTTTGGGCCCAAAGGGCCCTTTTTTGGGAAAGGGGGTGCACCAGTGTCCAAAATTTAAAAAAAAAAAAAAATTTTTTTTTTCTTATAAAATGGTAGAGAATCTTTTTCTGGGTAATAAAAAAAAAAGTACGAAATTTGATTGAAAATTGAAAAATTATGCTCGCAATTTTTTCCCAGCTATATTTACGCATCGGTGATTTTCCCAAACTTTGACTATTTTTGGCTAATTACATTATTCCAGTCGACCAAATTCTTTGCTATTTCACTAGTATTACTTCTATTCTATGATTGAGCACAAAAACGCCCATCAATGTTTCAACTACAAAAAAAAAAGTGATTGTTGGTAATTTGCCCAAATTTTAAATCAGTTCAAAATATTCCAATTTTAAAATAGGTGCAAATAAACAATGGGTTTGCACAAATAACATTTCCTCTGTTCATTGTTACGTTTTTAGTCTTTACAAATGAATTCCATTTTGTTTTTTTTTCCCTTGAATTTTTATTCAAACCAAAAATGGAAGTTTACTGTTATGCAAAAATAATTTACAAATAAATTACCACATTTGTGAATTTTATTGACCCACCAGCTGGTGCGATTAGCGTGTGAGGTCATTTGTTTACCCTTTAACATTGGCAAAAATTTAACATTTCTGCTACTTTGAGCTCGTTTTAAGCCATTTCCAATACTAAAACCAACAAAATTTTTCTATTCGAATATATCTTCCATTCTATCAAATGGGTCAGAAAAGAAATGACAAAAAACACAAAAAAACACTGCAAAGTCGCTGTTTTAATCAAAAATTACGGTTTCAGTTTTTTCGTAGTACGTTGGGATTTTTTTATGTGGTACACTTACCACATAGATGTATTCTCTCATATCCAGGCCCAAATTTACCGCCACAGCTTTTCTGAGTGAGCTGAGCTCATGGTAAATCGGTTTTACCCTGAACTCAAAGCCGTAGAACTACGGCAGGACCCCGAAAGGGTTAAGTGATTAGCGATAGAAAAATGATGACACGAAACTTTAAATCTTCCATTGTTGTGTAGGGAAATGGGGCACTGAGACCAGAGGGCCCCCTGCCACCATCTCCTCCAAGATAAGTGTAAATATTTCTTTTTATGGTAAATATTTCTTATTTATAAATTAAATTTAA
>WNWK01035007.1:0-20075 GCA_009830355.1 Cherax destructor | reverse complement strand
TACTTGCTAGGAGCTAATGCTGCTGAGGATTGCAAGTTAAAACCTATGATAATTTATCACTCAGAGAATTCTAGGGCCCTAAAGAACTATGCAAAAGGTAGCCTCCTGTTTATTATAAATCCAATTCGAAAGCTTGGATGACTACTGATCTTTTCATAAATTGGTTCACAAACTATTTTAAGCCTACAGTTGAGACTTACTGCAAGGAAAGAAAATTCCTTTTAATGTTTTACTTGTTTTAGACAATACCCTGCCACTCACACATCAATGTTAATACTTTAAGGTAAGTAATAAGTGTACTCTGTGTGTATCTAACTTTTATTGTGTTTTTTAATGCCTAGTGCTATTGCTAACTTAATATAAGTTAGTGTAAGCTTGTTGTCTGGCATTTATATGCATTTAAGTGGAAAAAATGGATTTCTGCTTTTGGCGATGTCTGCTTTAAGACACTAGCCTGAAACCTAACCTGCCGTATAAGTGGGGCCCTACTGTATATATATATATATATAGTTTTTTTATTATTTAGTACAGTATGTCAATATTTTTGGGTGGAACGGATTAATTGTATTTACATTATTTCTTATGGGAAAAAAGGTTTCGAATTTCGTAAATTTCGTGTTAAGTAATAGCTCCTGGAACAGATTAATTACGATAGTCGAGGGACCACGGTACAGTGGTACCCCGGTTTCTAGTCATCAGAGTTAGTAATATTCAGTAATTGTAAATTTTTTCATCAAAATATTGGCTCGGTGATTGTCATTGGTCTCAGACGCGTTCTCCCGGCCCGACACACCATTCACAGTCAGTGTGCCATTGTTTACCAGCGAGTGATGGTCACCCACGCGTTCATACGAAACATTTCGTCATTATTCCATTCTTTTTAGTGCTTGCAACTGCTAAATAAGCCACCATGGGCCCAAAGACAGCTCCTAGTGCCAGCCCTGTGGTAAGAAGGTCAGAAACACGGTAGAACTGAAAAAGAGATCATTGCAAAATATGAAAGTGGAGTACGTGTCGCCGAGCTGGCCAGGCTGTATGGCAAAGCCCATACAACCATCGCTTCCATCGTGGCCAAGAGAAATGAAATCAAGGAAGCTGTTGTTGCGAAAGGTGCAAGTATGGGCACAAAACAGAGATCGCAAATACTGGAAGATGTGGAGACTTTGTTGTTGGTGTGGATCACCGAAAGAATTAGCAGGAGATAGTGTTACGCAGGTGATGATCTCGTCAAGAAAATGCCTGCAACGAGTGCTGAAGTGAGCGAATTAAAGCCAGCAAAGGCTGGTTTGAACGATTTAAGAAGCATAGTGGCATACACAGTGTGATAAGGCAGGGTAACGGAACAAGTTCTGACCAATGTACACCTGAAAAATACATTCAGGAATTCAAGTGGTACATAGAGGCTGAACAATTCAAACCCCAACAAGTGTTCATTTGTGACGAAACAGTCCTGTTTTGGAAGAAAATGCCAAAAGGACCTACATTACACAGAAGGAAAAGGCACTGCCAGGACACAAGCCTATGAGAGACAGGCTAACTCTTATGTTTTGTGCTAACGCTAGTGGTGATTTAAAATTGAAGCCTTTACTCATGTATCACTCTGAAAATCCCAGAGTGTTCAAGAAATACAGTGTTGCCAAGGCTAATTTGTGTGTGATGTGGAAGGCTAACAGTAAGGCATGGGTCACGAGGGACATTTTTCTTGATTGGTTCAACGAAGTGTTTGGCCCCAGTGTGAAGTAATGGCTCCTGGAAAATAAATTGGAACTTAAGTGCCTCCTGGTAATGTGGATAATGCTCCTTCTCATCCTCGAGACTTGGAAGAGCAAATGGTGGAGGAGTTTCATTTCATCAAAGGGAAGTTCTTGCCCCTAATACCACTCCTCTCCTCCAGCCCATGGACCAGCAGGTCATTGCAAACTTCAAAAAATGTACACCAAAGCAATGTTTCAAAGATGCTTTGACATAACCTCGGACACTGAATTGACCCTAAGAGAGTTCTGGAAAAATCACTTCAGTACATATCCTCCATTGCATAAACCTTATAGGGAAGGCTTGGGAGGAAGTGATCTCCAGGACTTTGAACTCTGCTTGCAAAAAATTGTGGCCAAACTGTGTCCCGGGGAGGGATTTTGAAGGGTTTGGGGCTGACCCTCAGGACTCTGTGCCTGTTGTGGAAAAAATTATGGCACTGAGGAAGTTCATGGGGTTGGAGGTTAGTGGCGAGGATGTGGAAAAGTTGGTGGAGGACCACAATGAAGAGCTAACCACTGAAGATCTGCAAGAGCTTCATCTGCAACACAACAGGCCACAGCTTGGGAAATTGCTTCAGAGGAGGAGGAAGAGATGGAAGACAGTGCCTTCTTCAAAGATTAAGGACATTTGTGCTAAGTGGACTGAGGTGCAAAGATTTATGGATGATCTTCACCCTGACAAAGCTATTGCAGGCCATGTTGGCAACATGTACAATGACAATGTGGTGTCCCATTTTAGGCAAGTTTTAAAGAGATGCCAGACACAGAGCTCTCTGGACAGTTATTTTGTGAGACAGGGGTCCAGTGACTCTCAAACTAGTCCTAGTGGCATTAACCCTTTGGGGGTCCAAGGGGTCTCTCTGAAACTTGTTCTCAGGGTCCACAATTTCAAAAAAAAAAAAAAAAAAAAATTTCTTATGAAATGATAGAGAATCTTTTTTCGATCATAACGCCACAAAAATTATGAAATTTGATCGAAAACTAATGGAATTATGCTTTCGTGAAGTTAGCGGTATCCATGACATTTACGCATCGGCGATTTCGCCCACTTTGAGCCCTATATTCGGCAAATTCCAATGTTTATTCCTCCTTGCCCTATACACGAAATCACAGCTTCCCTATCTTCATCAACATTTAACAACTCCTCAAAATATTCCCTCCATCTTCCCGATACCTCTAACTCTCCATTTAATAACTCTCCTCTCCTATTTTTAACTGTCAAATCCATTTGTTCCCTAGGCTTCCTCAACTTATTAATCTCACTCCAAAACTTTTTCTTATTTTCAACAAAATTTGTTGATAACATCTCACCCACTCTCTCATTTGCTCTCTTTTTACATTGCTTCACCACTCTCTTAACCTCTCTTTTTCTCTCCATATACTCTTCCCTCCTTGCATCACTTCTACTTTGTAAAAACCTCTCATATGCTAACTTTTTCTCCCTTACTACTCTCTTTACATCATCATTCCACCAATCGCTCTTCTTCCCTCCCGCACCCACTCGCCTGTAACCAAAAACTTCTGCTGAACATTCTAACACTACATTTTTAAATCTACCCCATACATCTTCGACCCCATTGCCTACACTCTCACTAGCCCATCTATCCTCCAATAGTTGTTTATATCTTACCCTAACTGCCTCCTCTTTTAGTTTATAAACCTTCACCTCTCTCTTACTTACTGCTTCTATTTTCCTTGTATCCCATCTACCTTTTACTCCCACTGTAGCTATAACTAAAAAGTGATCTGATATATCTGTGGCCCCTCTATAAACATGTACATCCTGAAGTCTACTCAACAGTCTTTTATCTACCAATACATAGTAAAACAAACTACTGTCATTACGCCCTACATCATATCTTGTATACTTATTTATCCTCTTTTTCTTAAAATATGTATTACCTATAACTAAACCCCTTTCTATACAAAGTTCAATCAAAGGGCTCCCATTATCATTTACACCTGGCACCCCAAGCTTACCTACCACACCCTCTCTACATGTTTCCCCTACTTTAGCATTTAGGTCCCCTACCACAATTACTCTCTCACTTGGTTCAAAAGTTCCTATACATTCGCTTAACATCTCCCAAAATCTCTCTCTCTCCTCTACATTCCTCTCTTCTCCAGGTGCATACATGCTTATTATGACCCACTTCGCATCCGACCCTTATTTTAATCCACATAATCCTTGAATTTACACATTTATGTTCCCTCTTCTCCTTCTATAACTGATCCTTCAACATTATTGCTACCCCTTCCTTAGCTCTAACTCTCTCAGATACTCCTGACTTAATCCCATTTATTTCTCCCCACTGAAACTCGCCTACCCCCTTCAGCTTTGTTTCGCTTAGGGCCAGGACATCCAACTTATTTTCATTCATAACATCAGCAATCATCTCTTTCTTATCATCCGCACTACATCCACGCACATTCAAACAACCCAGTTTTATAAAGTTTTTCTTCTTCTCTTTTTTAGTAAATGTGTACAGGAGAAGGGGTTACTAGCCCATTGCTCCCGGCATTTTAGTCGCTTCATACGACACGCATGGCTTACGGAGGAAAGATTCTTTTCCACTTCCCCATGGACAATAGAGAAAATAAAAAGAACAAGAGCTATTAAGAAAAAGAAGAAAAACCTAGATGTGTGTATGTATATATATGCATGTGCATGCCTGTGTAGTGTGACCTAAAGTGTAAGTAGAAGTAGCTAGATATACCTGTTATCCAGCGTGTTTATGAGACAGAAAAAAGACACCAGCAATTCTACCATGTAAAACAGTTTCAGGTTTCTGTTTCACAGTCACCTGGCAGGACGGTAGTACCTCCCTGGGTGGTTGCTGTCTACCAACCTAATACCTTACATCATTGTAAAAATGGTATAAATAATATCAGCGCACTTGTGCAAGAATATTAGACTCTCCAGTTGATGTGTATTGGACGCATGGTGTGATTTGTTTACTCCTGAACATTGGCCAAAATCGAACATTTTCACTACTTTGCGCTCAGTTTCAAGGTACAGTGGACCCCCGAGTATCGTAATTAATCTGTTGCAGGAGCTATTACTTAACACGAAGTTTACGAAATTCGAACCCTTATTTCCCTTAAGAAATAATGTAAATACAATTAATCCGTTCCACAAAAAATATTCACATACTAAATAATTAAAAACAATATCTTTCTTTCTTTCAACACGTCGGCCGTTTCCCACTGAGGCAGGGTGGCCCAAAAGGAAAAACGAAAGTTTCTCCTTTTACATTTAGTAATATATACAGGAGAAGGGGTTACTAGCCCCTTGCTCCCGGCATTCTAGTCGCCTCTTACGACACGCATGGCTTATGGAGGAAGAATTCTGTTCCACTTCCCCATGGAGATATATATATATATATATTATTCATGATATACTTTATATAGTTATTTTTAAATGTTGTAAGTAATTTGTCTGATATCATTTTCAACTTTCTTAGGAGATAAATAATATTAAAATTAATAAATATATATAACTACCACTGTATATATATATATATATATATATATATATATATATATATATATATATATATATATATATATATATATATATATATATATATATATATATATATACACACACACATGATATATATATATATATATATATATATATATATATATATATATATATATATATATATATATATATATACACACACATGTATATATATATATATATATATATATATATATATTATATATATATATATATATATATATATATAATATATTTATATATATATATAATTGATAAATCTTTTAAAATAGCTAGGAATACTTTTACAATCCCAAAAGGACAACAACCTTATTCAACCAAAATATGTTGGTTCTCCCTTACCATGAAAACTTGGTTGATATGCCTTCCTTTCTTAAAATTTTAATATCAAAGTTGTATTTAAAAATCTTGATACAGTAAAAGACTTTTGATAAAAAATTCCCCCCAAAATGCTGACGGATGTGTCTATAAGATTCCCTGTAAAATATGCGATAAAGTTTATTATGGTCAAACTGGTAAAAGTCTTGAACTAAGATTAAAACAACATAAATATAGCATTAGAACTGGACAAGATTCTAATGCTCTATTTATTCATGTGAAGATTTTAACCATCCAATTGATTTTCAAAATGCTGAGAAGGTTGTATCAAGCAAGTCCATGGTTGAGAGGAATATAATAGAATCATGTTTCATTAAAGCAGTTTTGAAAATAATATGAATATTTCTTTTGGTTTATATAAATTGGATTCTTTTATAATTAATAAAATTTGGGAAGAATTTAATGATAAATTGGACTAATCTTAATTCTTGGGAAGAGTTTCAGGTCCTTTCTTGTTTTCCTCTTCACAGAGTCGTGAGATGTTACGCTACTGTGAGGTGTAGTCTTTGTTAGTGTGATGTGACTGTGAGGTGTAGTCTTGCCCCTTATATAAGTCCTCTTGTCATGTTTCCTTTTTATAGTTCCTTGATAATGTGAGTAGTCACGAAGCGCTTGGAATTCCTCTATTTTTCATAGTGGTTGTCTTGCATATATATATATATATATATATATATATATATATATATATATATATGCAAAAGATCACAGTAAACAGGTGATATCAAAATATGCAAGAAAACCACTATGAAAAAATAGAAGAATTCCAAGCGCTTGTGACTACTCACATTATCAAGGAACTATAACAGGAAACATGACAAGAAGGGCTTATATAAGGGCGAGACTACCCTCACAGTCAATCACACTAACAAAGACAACACCTCACAGTAGCGTAACATCGCACGACTCTGTGAAGAGGAAAATAAGAAAGGACCTGAAACTCTTCCCAAGAATTAAGATTAGTCCAATTTATTATTAAATTCTTCCCAAATTTTATTAATTATAAATGAATCCAATTTATATAAACCAAAGAAATATTCATATTATTTTCAAAACTGCTTTTAATGAAACATGATTCTATTATATTTCTCTCAACCATGGACTTGCTTGATACAACCTTCTCAGCATTTTGAAAATCAATTGGATGGTTAAAATCTCTCACATGAATAAATAGAGCATTAGAATCTTGTCCAGTTCTAATGCTATATTTATGTTGTTTAATCTTAGTTCAAGACTTTTACCAGTTTGACAAATAAACTTTATCGCATATTTACAGGGAATCTTATAGACATCCGTCAGCATTTTGGGGAATTTTTATCAAAGTCTTTTACTGTATCAAGATTTTAAATACAACTTTGTATTAAAATTCTTAGAAAGGAAGGCATATCAACCAAGTTTTCATGGTAAGGAGAACCAACATATTTTTGGTTGAATAAGGTTGGTTGTCCCTTTTTGGATTGTAAAGTATTCCTAGCTATTTTAAAGATTTATCAATTATGTTTCTTGGGTATTTTAAATCATTAGCTATTTCATAAATTTTAGAGATTTCTTCATCTATGAACTCTGGACTACAAATACGTAAAGCTCTCAAAAACATTGAAGAAAAAACCGACACTTTAACTCTATCTTGATGTGAAGAGTAATAGTGTACATAGGAACAATTATTTGTAGGTTTTCTGTAAATTTTAAATTTAAAATCAATGTTACCATTAATAATAAAAACATCTAGGAAGGGCAATGAGTTATTTACTTGAATTCAACAGTAAAATTTATAGAATGAGCTAAGCTATTTAATTTAACAAGGAAATGGTTTATATCTACTTCCTTAGGCATAAGGCACAAAATATCATCAACATATCTATACCACTTAGCTCTATTGGGAAGGATAGTGTTAAGCAATCTTGTTTCGAAAAATTCCATATATAAGTTACTAAGAACAGGTGAAAGCGGATTTCCCATTGCCATACCAAACTTCTGAGTGTAAAACTCATCATTAAATACAAATTTTGCATCAACAATACAAAGTTTAATAAGTTTAATGATAGTAGGAACTGGCAATGGTAAATCATAATTAACCAGTTCTTCAGATAAGAACCTTAGTAAATCATCAACTGGAACTTTTGTAAACAAGGAGGTAACATCAAAACTAACCATATTGAAATCATTTAAATCAGTCAAGGTGCTTAATTTATCAACTAAATCTAAGTTGTTTTTAACATTAAAATTAAAAATTTTTCCAACAATTGGGCTCAAAATATCAACAAGCCATTTAGAAAGTTTATAAGAAACTGAACCTATAGAGCTAATAATTGGTCTAACAGGATTACCAGGTTTGTGTGTTTTTATTAATCCATACATATAAGGTAAAGATGGATTAGTGGAAGTAAATTTTTAATTAATTCATCTTTGCCCTTCAATAGATGTTTTATTGTTTTATTGAAATTGCTGTTGACAGATTCTAAGGGATTCTTTCTAAGTTTAGAATAGGTTTCAAAATCATCTAGGAGGTTATTCATTTTATCTTGGTAATCGGTTTCTTTCATAATTACAATTGCATTAATTTTATCTGCTTTAGTAAGACGCAAATTTTTATTATTCAAAAGTGAATCATAAGACTTAAAAATCTTTGAGGGCAATTGGGAATATTTTGTTTTAACATTGAGCTATATACCATCCCCTTACTAATATTAATTTCATCAGTGGATAAATCAGAGGATTTTCTAAATTACAAAAGGCTTTTGCAATTTCAACATTATTAAGTTTTTGAAGTTGCAAAACTTAAACAAACCAAGAGCAGCAGTTGTATTTTTATCTAATATTTCATCTGATAAGTTAATTACAAAATTGTTATTAGCGTGCTTTGTCCAATCACTATTTTCAATTAAATTATCTAATTTTCTTTGTAGTTTGTTTTTGAGATTATTACAAATTCTTCTGAGTTTATTATAGCAATGATCCAACATACTATGTTGCCATTCTGATGGAATAGCTTGATAAAAGGAGTATTTTTGTTTCTCAATATTTTGAATGCTATAATAAACTCAGAAGAATTTGTAATAATCTCAAAAACAAACTACAAAGAAAATTAGATAATTTAATTGAAAATAGTGATTGGACAAACACGCTAATAACAATTTTGTAATTAACTTATCAGATGAAATATTAGATAAAAATACAACTGCTGCTCTGGTTTCGGTTTAAGTTTGCAACTTCAAAAAACTTAATAATGTTGATGCAAAAGCCTTTTGTAATTTAGAAAATCTCTGATTTATCCACTGATGAAATTAATATTAGTAAGGGGATGGTATATAGCTCAATGTTAAAACAAAATATTCCAATTGCCCTCAAAGATTCTTTAAGTCTTATGATTCACTTTTGAATAATAAAAATTTGCGTCTTACTAAAGCAGATAAAATTAATGCAATTGTAATTATGAAAGAAACCGATTACAAGATAAAATGAATAACCTCTAGATGATTTTGAAACCTATTCTAAACTTAGAAAGAATCACTTAGAATCTGTCAACAGCAATTTCAATAAAACAATAAAACATCTATTGAAGGGCAAAGATGAATTAATTAAAAAATTTACTTCCACTAATCCATCTTTACCTTATATGTATGGATTAATAAAACACACAAACCTGGTAATCCTGTTAGACCAATTATTAGCTCTATAGGTTCAGTTTCTTATAAACTTTCTAAATGCTTTTGATATTTTTGAGCCCAATTGTTGGAAAAATTTCTAATTTAATGTTAAAAACAACTTAGATTTAGTTGATAAATTAAGCACCTTGACTGATTTAAATGATTTCAATATGGTTAGTTTTGATGTTACCTCCTTGTTTACAAAAGTTCCAGTTGATGATTTACTAAGGTTCTTATCTGAAGAACTGGTTAATTATGATTTACCATTGCCAGTTCCTACTATCATTAAACTTATTAAACTTTGTATTGTTGATGCAAAATTTGTATTTAATGATGAGTTTTACACTCAGAAGTTTGGTATGGCAATGGGAAATCCTCACCTGTTCTTGTAACTTATATATGGAATTTTTGAAACAAGATTGCTTAACACTATCCTTCCCAATAAGCTAAGTGGTATAGATATGTTGATGATATTTGTGCCTTATGCCTAGGAAGTAGATATAAACCATTTCCTTGTTAAATTAAATAGCTAGCTCATTCTATAAATTTTACTGTTGAATCAGTAATAACTCATTGCCCTTCTAGATGTTTTATTATTAAGGGTAACATTGATTTTAAATTTAAAATTTACAGAAACCTACAAATAATTGTTCCTATGTACACTTACTCTTCACATCAAGATAGAGTTAAAGTGTCGGTTTTCTTCAATGTTTTGAAGCTTACATTTGTAGTCCAGAGTTCATAGATGAAGAAATCTCTAAAATTTATGAAATACTAATGATTAAAATACCCAAGAAACATAATTGATAAATCTTTTAAAATAGCTAGGAATACTTTTACAATCCAAAAGGGACAACCAACCTTATTCAACCAAAAATATGTTGGTTCTCCCTTACCATGAAAACTTGGTTGATATGCCTTCCTTTCTTAAGAATTTTAATATCAAAGTTGTATTTAAAAATCTTGATACAGTAAAAAGACTTTTGATAAAAAATTCCCCCCAAAATGCTGACGGATGTGTCTATAAGATTCCCTGTAAAATATGCGATAAAGTTTATTTTGGTCAAACTGGTAAAAGTCTTGAACTAAGATTAAAACAACATAAATATAGCATTAGAACTGGACAAGATTCTAATGCTCTATTTATTCATGTGAGATTTTAACCATCCAATTGATTTTCAAAATGCTGAGAAGGTTGTATCAAGCAAGTCCATGGTTGAGAGAAATATAATAGAATCATGTTTCATTAAAAGCAGTTTTGAAAATAATATGAATATTTCTTTTGGTTTATATAAATTGGATTCATTTATAATTAATAAAATTTGGGAAGAATTTAATAATAAATTGGACTAATCTTAATCTTGGGAAGAGTTTCAGGTCCTTTCTTATTTTCCTCTTCACAGAGTCGTGCGATGTTACGCTACTGTGAGGTGTTGTCTTTGTTAGTGTGATGTGACTGTGAGGTGTAGTCTCGCCCCTTATATAAGCCCTTCTTGTCATGTTTCCTGTTATAGTTCCTTGATAATGTGAGTAGTCACGAAAGCGCTTGGAATTCTTCTATTTTTTCATAGTGGTTTTCTTGCATATATATATATATATATATATATATATATATATATATATATATATATATATATATATATATGCAAGACAACCACTATAGCTAGGAGGTACTACCGTCCTGCCAGGTGACTGTGAAACAGAAACCTGAAACTGTTTTACATGATGGTAGGATTGCTGGTGTCTTTTTCTGTCTCATAAACACGCTGGATAACAGGTATATCTAGCTACTTCTACTTACACTTTAGGTCACACTACACTGGCATACACATGCATATATATACATACACACATCTAGGTTTTCTTCTTTTCTTAATAGCTCTTGTTCTTTTTATTTTCTCTATTGTCCATGGGGAAGTGGAAAAGAATCTTTCCTCCGTAAGCCATGCGTGTCGTATGGGCGACTAAGATGCCGGGAGCAATGGGCTAGTAACCCCTTCTCCTGTACAAATCTACTAAAAACGAGAAGAAGAAAAACTTTATAAAATTGGGGTGTCTGAATGTGCGTGGATGTAGTGCGGATGATAAGAAAGAGATGATTGCCGATGTTATGAATGAAAAGAAGTTGGATGTCCTGGCCCTAAGCGAAACAAAGCTGAAGGGGTAGGCGAGTTTCAGTGGGGAGAAATAAATGGGATTAAGTCAGGAGTATCTGAGAGAGTTAGAGCTAAGGAAGGGGTAGCAATAATGTTGAAGGATCAGTTATGGAAGGAAAAGAGGGAATATAAATGTGTAAATTCAAGGATTATGTGGATTAAAATAAGGGTCGGATGCGAAAAGTGGGTCATAATAAGCGTGTATGCACCTGGAGAAGAGAGGAGTGTAGAGGAGAGAGAGATTTTGGGAGATGTTAGCGAATGTATAGGAACTTTTGAACCAAATGAGAGAGTAATTGTGGTAGGGGACCTAAATGCTAAAGTGGGAGAAACATGCAGAGAGGGTGTAGTAGGTAAGTTTGGGGTGCCAGGTGTAAATGATAATGGGAGCCCTTTGATTGAACTTTGTATAGAAAGGGGTTTAGTTATAGGTAATACATATTTTAAGAAAAAGAGGATAAATAAGTATACAAGATATGATGTAGGGCGTAATGACAGTAGTTTGTTGGACTATGTATTGGTAGATAAAAGACTGTTGAGTAGACTTCAGGATGTACATGTTTATAGAGGGGCTACAATATATCAGATCACTTTTTAGTTATAGCTACAGTGGGAGTAAAAGGTAGATGGGATACAAGGAAAATAGAATCAGTAAGTAAAAGAGAGGTGAAGGTTTATAAACTAAAAGAGGAGGCAGTTAGGGTAAGATATAAACAACTATTGGAGGATAGATGGGTTAGTGAGAGTGTAGGCAATGGGGTCGAAAATGTATGGGGTAGATTTAAAAATGTAGTGTTAGAGTGTTCAGCAGAAGTTTGTGGTTACAGGCGAGTGGGTGCAGGAGGGAAGAGGAGCGATTGGTGGAATGATGATGTAAAGAGAGTAGTAAGGGAGAAAAAGTTAGCATATGAGAGGTTTTTACAAAGTAGAAGTGATGCAAGGAGGGAAGAGTATATGGAGAGAAAAAGAGAGGTTAAAAGAGTGGTGAAGCAATGTAAAAAGAGAGCAGATGAGAGAGTGGGTGAGATGTTATCAGCAAATTTTGTTGAAAATAAGAAAAAGTTTTGGAATGAGATTAATAAGTTGAGGAAGCCTAGAGAACAAATGGATTTGACAGTTAAAAATAGGAGAGGAGAGTTATTAAATGGAGAGTTAGAGGTATCGGGAAGATGGAGAGAATATTTTGAGGATTTGTTAAATGTTGATGAAGACAGGAAGCTGTGATTTTGTGTGTAGGGCAAGGAGGAATAACATCTTGTAGGAGTGTGGAAGAGCCAGTTGTGGGTGTAGGGAAGTTCGTGAGGCAGTGGGTAGAATGAAAGGGGGTAAGGCAGCTGGGATTGATGGGATAAAGATAGAAATGTTAAAAGCAGGTGGGGATATAATTTTGGAGTGGTTGGTGCTATTATTTAATAAATGTATGGAAGAGGGTAAGGTACCTAGGGATTGGCAGAGAGCGTGTATTGTTCCCTTTGTATAAAGGCAAAGGGGACAAAAGAGAGTGCAAAAATTATAGGGGAATAAGTCTGTTGAGTGTACCTGGTAAAGTGTATGGTAGAGTTATTATTGAAAAAGAATTAAGAGTAAAACAGAAAGCAGGATAGCAGATGAACAAGGGGCTTTAGGAAAGGTAGGGGGTGTGTAGACCAAGTGTTTACAGTGAAACATATAGGTGAACAGTATTTGGATAAGGGTAAAGATGTTTTTGTGGCATTTATGGATTTGGAAAAGGCGTATGATAGGGTAGATAGGGGGCAATGTGGCAGATGTTGCAGGTGTATGGAATAGGAGGAAGGTTACTGAAAGCAGTGAAGAGTTTTTATGAGGATAGTGAGGCTCAGGTTAGAGTGTGTAGGAGGGAAGGGGACTATTTCCCAGTAAAAGTGGGCCTTAGACAAGGATGTGTGATGTCACCGTGGTTGTTCAATATATTTATAGATGGGGTTGTAAGAGAAGTGAATGCGAGGTCTTGGCAAGAGGTGTTGGGCTAAAAGATAAAGAAGCAAATACAAAGTGGGAGTTGTCACAGTTGCTTTTGCTGATGACACTTGCTTTTGGGAGATTCTGAAGAGAAGCTGCAGAGGTTGGTGGATGAATTTGGTAGGGGGTGTAAAAGAAGAAAATTGAAAGTGAATATAGGAAAGAGTAAGGTGATGAGGATAACAAAAAGAATAGGGGGACGAAAGATTGGATATCAGATTGGAGGAGAGAGTATGGAGGAGGTGAATGTATTCAGATATTTGGGAGTGGATATGTCGGCGGATGGGTCTATGAAGGATGAGGTGAATCATAGAATTGATGAGGGGAAAAGGGTGAGTGGAGCACTTGAGTCTGTGGAGACAAAGAACCTTGTCCATGGAAGTAAAGAGGAATGTATGAGTATAGTTATCCAACGCTCTTATATGGGTGTGAAGCATGGGTGATGAATGTTGCAACGAGGAGAAGGCTGGAGGCAGTGGAGATGTCATGTCTGAGGTCAATGTGTGGTGTGAATATAATGCAGAGAATTCGGAGTTTGGAATAGGAGGAGGTGCGGGATTACCAAAACGATTGTTCAGAGAGCTGAGGAGGGGTTGTTGAGGTGGTTTGGACATGTAGAAGAATGGAACGAGACAGAGTGACTTGAGAGTGTATAAATCTGTAGTGGAGGAAGGCGGGGTAGGGGGTCGGCCTAGGAAAGGTTGGAGGGAGGGGTAAAGGAAGTTTTGTGTGCGAGGGGCTTGGACTTCCAGCAAGCATGTGACGTATTTGATAGGAGTGAATGGAGGCATATGGTTTTTAATACTTGACGTGCTGTTGGAGTGAGCAAAGTAACATTTATGAAGGGATTCAGGAAACCGGCAGGCCGGACTTGAGTTCTGGAGATGGGAAGTACAGTGCGGCACTCTGAAGGAGGGGTGTTAATGTTGCAGTTTTATAACTGTAGTGTAAAGCACCCTTCTGGCAAGACAGTGATGGAGTGAATGATGATGAAAGTTTTTCTTTTCGGGCCACCCTGCCTTGGTGGGAATCGCCGATGTGTTAAAAAAAAAAAAAAAAATATATATATATATATATATATATATATATATATATATAAAATAAACACACACACACACACACACACATATATACATACACACACACACACAATTTACTTACCTTTATTGAAGAGTTGCAGGCATCTGGAAGATAGGGATGATGACAGGGCAGGGTGTTAGTGGTTGAAGGAATCCCCTCCAATAGGACTTCAGGTAACAAGTCCCTCTCTGGGGTTATTCTCTTCTTTTCTTTTAATGCATGCCTGCTACACTCCTGCATGCCTGCTAAACTCCCTGCATGCCTGCTCACTCCCTGCATGCCTGCTACACTCCCTGCATGCCTGCTACCCCTGCATGCCTGCTACACTCCCTGTATGCCTGCACCTCCTCATGCCTGCTACACTCCCTGCATGCCCTGCTGCCTCCCTGCATGCCTGCTACACTCCCTGCATGCCTGCTACACTCCCTGCATGCCTGCTCACTCCCTGCATGTCTGCTACACTCCCTGCATACCTGCTACACTCCTGCATGAATGCTACACTCCTGCATGAATGCTACACTCCCTCATGAATGCTACACTCCATGCATGAATGCTACACTCCCTCATGAATGCTACACTCCCTGCATGAATGCTACCTCCCTGCATGAATGCTACACTCCCTGCATGAATGCTACCTCCTGTATGCCTTATACTCCCTGCATGCCTGCTGCATGCCTGCCACCTCTCTGCATGCCTGCTACACTCCCGCATGAATGCTACACTCCCTGCATGAATGCTCACTCCCTGCATGAATGCTACACTCCATGAATGCTACACTCCCTGCATGAATGCTACACTCCCTGCATGAATGCTACCACGTGCCACTAGGAAGCTTCCTTGGACCCATGGTGACTTATTTCACAGTGACAATCACTAAACCACCAAAAAAGACACCAAATGTATTGTGAATGTTTGAAAGAGCGCGGTGGGTAATGTTCTCTCAATGGTAAACAACACTTCACTGGCGGGCGTCCGCTGAGGCGCGGAGCAGGCGGACAGGTCTTACGTTCGAAACCGAGCCAGTTTACGATACAGAAATCAAAAAAAGCTTACGAAACACGATTTTCAAAATATGAGCCTTACGAAACTCGGGGGTCCACTGTACTTGTCATCGTGAAACCAGTCAAAATTCTCTCTATTTCTTTAATATATCATCTATTCTATAAAATGAAACTAAGAAAACGAGAATACAAACATAAATACCATACGAAAATAGACTGCAAAGTCGCTGTTTTAAACCAAAAACACGGTCAGGAGTTTTTTCCTCATTATGGACTGTGTGGTGCAGGAATTTTTATACTGCGCACACTGACCACGACCCAGTCTATCACATCTAGGCCTGACAGCCTGTTTCTGCTTGATTTGAGGGCGCTAAATTTAGCTACTCGTCAATAACCCCAGGGCGTAAGCCGTACTAGTACGACCAAAACCCCAAAAGGGTTAAAAAACAAAGAAGGAAGTAACCCGGAAAAGGACTTGGTACCTGAAGTCTTTATGGAAGGATTCCTCTTCCAAACAATAACAAATCTTCCATCTCTCTCCCCTCCTCCCGTCTTCCACATCAACAACTCTTCAATAAAGGTAAGTGACATTTATTATTGTTTTATTCTTCATGTCTCATTGTTTTCTGTATTAGGCACATGTATATTTCATGTACAAAAATATTTTGGTTTAATACATTTGAGTGTCTGGAACGGATTACTTGAATTCCATTATTTCTTATGGGGAAAATGGATTCGGAAATCGTAATATTCGGTTTTAGTCAAACTCTCTGGAATGGATTAATTACGAAAACCGGGGGTCCACTGTATATCATGTTTCTATGTTATTAATATTGTTTATTATGTCATATTAGATGAATTGTGCTAGATAAATAAGCTATAGAGTTGATATTAGTGTCATATTGAAGGACTATCTTGTCCTGCCTCCAAATAAACTCTCCTGCCTCTCTCATATGCCAACAAGAGTCTTCAATAAAGGTAAAACTGATTTAAATGTTCATTTATCCATTAAAATTAGTTCTTTATATTTATTTCTCATTGTTTTCTGTATGTAAAACTATAGTATTTATTCTTTAAAAAAATGAATTTTTTGTGAATATTTTTGGGTGAAATGGATTAATTGGATTTACATTATTTCTTATGGGAAATATTGCTTCGACTTTCGGCCGTTTCGAGTTTAGGCCTAGCTCCTGGAACAGATTACGGCCGAAACTTTGAGTAGTTTGAGTAGTTGTGATGATTTTGGTAGGTCATTGATGTAAATGAAAGACACTTTTTTGGGACCCGACTCTAATTGGTTGTGTGGAAGAGTTAACTCCATTTGTGTACACATATTGGCTTCTGTTACTAGGTATGACTTTAGGTAGTTGAGGAGTGCTCTCTTATACCATACTCAACTCTCACCCTCACGTTAAGACTACAAATATTTTAACCCTTTGACTGTTTCGGTTGTATATATACGTCTTACGAGCCACTATTTCTGACGTTATATACTCAAAATTCTAGCGGCTTCAAATCAAGTGGGAGAAAGCTGGTAGGCCCACATGGAGAGAATGGATCTGTGTGGTCAGTGTGCGCTGTATAAAAAATCCTGCAGCACGCAGTGCATAATGAAAAAATAAACTGACCGTGTTTTTGGATTAAAATACTGATTTTGGTGTATTTTCGTATAATATTTATGGTTGTATTCTCTTTTCGTGGTTTCATATGATAGAATGGAAAACATTTTACGAAATAGAGAGATAAGTTTGATTAGTTTCATGATGAAAATGACCTTAAAATTGAGCTCAAATTAGCGGAAATGTTCGATTTTTGCCAATGTTCAAGTAAACAAATCACATCACGCCACGCGTCAATATACTTCAACTGGTGAGTCTTATATTTTTTGCAAGTACTGATATTATTTATACCATTTTTACAATAATGCAGTATTCTGCATAACAGTAAATCTTTTATTTTTGTGTGAATAAAAATCAAAATGAAAGCAAGAGCAATATAAGAGGGCCTAAAGACATGACTAATGAACAGGAAAATCTTATTTTAGTGCCAGGAATGTCTGCATTGTTTATTCTGGACACTATTTTGAAATTGACATCTTTTATTTTGCATTAAATTGGCCAAATTTCCAATTTCTGACCACTTTATTGGGTAGTTGCAATCGTTTTTGGCGTTTTTCTTGTACTGAATCGATAGAACAAATGGAGTTCTAAAAATAGCTATGCGTTTGGTTGACTGGAACAATGGAATTGGCAGAAAATAAGGCTCAAAGTCGGCAAAATCGCCAATGCGTATATATCGCAGAGATCACTAACCGCAGAGCATAATTCCATAAGTTTTCCATCAAATTTCGTACTTTTGGTGTCATTACCATCGGAAAAGATTCTCTATCATTTCATAAGATAAGGTAAGTAATGAGTGTACAGTGGTCCCTGGTTTTGAAAATTCGTTTCCAGATGCTGCTCAGTGCCATTACCGAACAAATTTACTTCTTAACCCATTAACTGTCCAAACGTATATTCGTTTTACCGCTAGCGCTCTGAACGTATATATACGTTTTGCTTTCAAGGTCGGAGCATAGCGGAAAACGTATATATACGTTTGGACAGTTAATGGGTTAGAAATAATTCACGTAGGTTAGTCTATTCAGACCCCCAAAATACACTTGCACAGCACTTACGAAAATACACTTCATAAATGTTCGAGTTTGGAGATGCACGAAAACCGAGGACCACTGTACTGTACAGTGGACCCCCGAGGTTCAAACACCCGGAAATCGTACAGTTATGTAAGTATAATATTGTAAGTGCTTTGTAAGTGTATTTTGGGGTCTGAAATGGTCTAACCTACTTGTCATTATTTCTTAATGGAGTAAATTCGTTCGGTAATGGCATTTGAAGAGGCTTCTGGAATGAATTTGTTCGTCACTCTAGGGCGCTTTAAATGTCGTAGTAGGTGGGGTGGCCAGGCGGGATGCCATACCTCCCCACGACTTTCTACAAATAAATACTTTTCACCTCTCACCCTACATTAAGACCATTAAGACTACAAATATTTTGAGGTAAATAATGAGTGTACTGTGTGTGTATTTTACTTTTTATTGTTTTAATGCCTAGTTCTATTGCTAACTTAATATATGTCAGTGTAAACTTGTTATCTGGCATTTATATGGATATATAAGTGAAAAAATTGGCGTTCTGCTTTCCGGCAATGTCTGTTTTCTGGCAGTAGCCTGGAACCTAACCTGCCGTATAAGTGGGGCCCTACTGTATATTAGAGATGAAAAATATTTTTAGAATTTCTTTCCTCCTGCCCCCTAAATTTGATTGACTTCATAAAGAATACATCGAAAACTTTGTGCCTGTTTGGATAATACAGCAGACTGTTAGATAACACATTTCTGTTATAGCTTGTCAAAATTGTAGCATATTTTGTTGTACAAGCCGTAAATGTTTACGCAGTGGAGTACATGTAGGAAAATGTAAGCCTTAACCCTTTCAGGGTCCAAGGCCATTTTGGAAGGGGTGTGCCAGTGTCCAAGAATTTAAAAAAAAATTATTATTTTTCTTATAAATGGTAAGAATCTTTTCTGAAGGTAATAAAACAAAAGTACGAAATTTGATTGAAAATTTACGAAATTATGCTTGTGAATTTTGATGCGTCAGCGAATATTTATCATCGGTGATTTTGCCAACTTTGACTCCCATTTTAGGCCAATTAATTATTTCAGTCAACCAAATTCTTGCTATTTCACTAGTATTACCTCTATTCTATCGATTGAGCACAAGAAATCGATCAACTGTTTCAACTACAAAATAAAGTGATTGGAAATTGGTAATTTAACCAATTTAACTCAAAGTTCAAAATATTCCAATTTCAAAATAGGGTGCAGAATAAACATGCAGGCATTCCTGGCACTAAACTAACATTTCCTCTGTTCATTAGTTACGTTTTCAGTCTTTACAAATGAATTCCATTTTGATTTTTTATTCACATAATGAATTTTTATTCAAACCAAAAAATGGAAGATTACTGTTATGCAATATTGTAATAATTATACAAATAATATCACCACATTTGTGAACGATATTAGACCCACCAGCTGGCGCGTATTAGCGTGTGAGGTCATTTGTTTACTCTTGAACATTGGCAAAAATTTAACATTTCTGCTACTTTGAGCTCAGTTTCAAGCCATTTCCAATAATAAACCAATCAAAATCATCTCTATATCTGTAATATATCTTCCATTCTATCGAATGAGATCAAGAAATCGCAAATACAACTATAAAAAGTAACGAAAAAACATTGCAAAGTCGCTGTTTTAATCGAAAATTACGGTTTCAGTTTTGTTTCTCTCATTATGCACTGTGTGCTGCAGGTTGTTTTATGTGGTGCACACTTACCACATAGATGTATTCTCTCATATCCAGGCCCAAATTTACCGCTCCAGCTTATCTGAGTGAGCTGAGCTCATGACGAAGAACTACGGTTTGGACCCTGAACTCAAAGCCGTAGAACTACGGCACGGACCCTGAAAGGGTTAAGGCAAGTCCATTGTG